>JAQFZQ010000889.1:0-24897 GCA_034696005.1 Glomeris marginata
ACCTTTCTCAGTGCCTTTTCCATAGAAACCATACAAACGCTTTGCTCGGTAAAACGCGTATAACTTTTTTTTAATTTTTAATGGATTTCTGGTTGCGCCAGTGTATAAGGGACACACATAGCTACTTACAAACCAATTATCAGGGTACCTACCTTACAAAACCCTGTCAGTTCACCTTTAAACAAATACGGAAACTGACAAAGTTATATATCTCATAAATTTTCTGCATAATGATGCCACTCGTGCCGTAGATTAGTTTCAGAGTTATATAGTCCAGAAGAGAATAAGTTCGTATTTTCAACCCCTCTGTTCTAGCCCTTGAATAAATTTGTATATACACTTAATTTCGAACGGGCCATAAACGTAATTAGTACATACGATAAATTTCCAAATAGAAGCCCGGGCTTCTATTCAAATTTTTTATGTTCAGACCGGGCTTCTAATAGAAAACCGGCTTCTATTAGAGCCCGGCTTTTATTTGTATCTTGCTGAAATCGCACCGTAAAACGCCAATTCCACGTTAACAAATCCGGTTAACAAACCGAAACCAAGTTTCTGAAAATTCCGGAAAGTATGTCGTAAGATGTATTTCGACTTCCGGAACAATTTAGGTTCTCGGTAATGTTTCGATTAAGCTTTTAAATATTGCCTAGACAAAATAACCCGGCTTCAATTAGAAACCAGGCTTCTATTTGAGACCGGCTTTTGTTTGGAAATTTACGGTAGTTCCTGCTGGGAGCAGTTTCGTAAAGGCATAAATTTGGACGGACAGGAATAAGTTCAGACAAGTATAGTTTCAGACTGGAATAAATTCAGACCATAAAAAATGTAAACACAATTTAGAGAATGATCCAAGAAATGAAAAAAACTAAAATGTACTACACAACAACATGCACATACTTGGTTAAACTTCATCCAAAGTGTCATACTTCAGGGCAGCAATGTCATCTTTTAGCTGCTCCAAAGTTGAACCCTCAAACTTGCGCTTGATTCCTCGAGGCAAACCACGGCACGAACTAAGGTTCAGGAATCGTATGTTGAGGCATTTCTGTACTATGTTCCTGTTAAAATAACACTGAATGTAGCATCCTGTAAATGAAAATAATAGTATGTCCAGAATATTTGGAATACTTACTTGACAGCTTCAAAAGAGACTGCAGAGCCAGACAGATCTAGCGTGTGAAGGCAACAGGGTGTAGAGCACATAGAAAGGGCATTCACAGCATTATCTATAGCATCTCCAGACTGGAGGTTCCAGGAGATGTCCACTTCCTTTAAACTATGACACCACTGTAAAATGATTCAATGTGATTATTCGCATTCCTTAGTAACATATTTTCAAGTGCACTTGCGACCTTCTGCATCAGAAGAGACATGGGTGCTGAACACTTTGAGAGGAACAGATGTTCCAAGTTCCATGCTGGCAGTTTGACCAAGCTTGAAGCGCAAATGTGGGTTCGCCCACGCAAATCCAAAAGTTTCAATTTTTCTGAAGTTTTTAGAATCCTGCAAAGAAGAGAAATCATTCCAAATGATGTCTATGGCTCGCTTCTAGAATAAATTTTCCACATTTAGCAGTAGTTCTGCTAAGGAAATCGTTTACGTACCTCTCTATACAACTGCTAGTGATTAATGGTGCATTGAACATATCCAACATAGCTATGCTCAATTCCTCCAGTTTCGGAAATCCATGAGAAGCTGCCTGAAACATCACATTTTCAAAACCAAGCACATTTACCTGCATGAATATGAACATTTTTTTACCTGTTCCAGAAGGGGAACTTGTTGGAGTGCAATGCTAGTGTTCGCTAACCGAAGCACTTGCAGCATAGGACAACCCTTTTGAAGGTTCTCTATATGAATTGTATAGTATCCGCCACCTCGTTTTACGTTGGATATATCTAACACTCGCAAGTTATGACACGTCTCCTATATTCACAGAAGGGAAAAAATAAATAGAAAATATAAGATGTTATTAATGTCATTGAAAAACTCCAACAACTTATATTTGTAGATCCTTACACCAATCATATCTAATATTCCTGGGAGATTGAGGTCGAAATTATTTGCAACACTAAAGTGTTTCAGGTTTTCACCGAGCTTACAAAACATGTGCTTTAGAGGGCGCGCTGACAGCGGACTTGGCGCATTCTTGCCGGCCTGCATCAAACATTCACCCAGTGTTAATAGTCCTGCAAATTTCATTAATCATTGCAAAGGTGTGGAGGTTTACTTTAAGATGCGACAATTCTACACTGGTTAGTTGCGGGCAGTGATCCGACAGAAGTTGTATGTGGTGATCTCGCAACGCGTTGCAACCCGACAGGTTAATGTGTCTTAGGTGAGGGCAGTTTTCAATGATGGTCTGAAATGATTGGCATTAATACAAGTTATGTATAGAGCATGTTCACATCAGACAGACTCACGGCTATTTCTAGTTGGGAGATTTTTGGGGACCAACCCGACAAATTAATATAACGGGCCACGTGGCCCACTTTCTCCTTAAAAAATCTGCTGATCGACTCATTCTTTTGGTTCTTAGGAGTGCGCGAGAGATCGACATGCCTGTACAGAACTGAGTCCTTGGAAATCTGATCCCAATGTTTGCACACAAGTGGGATTCTGAAATGAAAATCAAATGTACTCTTTAGATGTTTTTCCTCTGCACCCCTGCAAACATTACTTTCACCGTTTGGTACAAACTTATGCATTCACCTTACTTAATGCACTTCAATCATATATAATATACCTTGAAAGAAAAGATGATGTCCCTTCAGACTCGATTACAAATTGAAAAATCCTCAATTGACATTCATCAGGTAGTTGCGTAAACCAAAAATGGTTTTCTTGAGGATGATCTGCTAAAACGTGTGAATGGTTCGTAGCATAATCAAGTTCAGCATGCGAGTTTATCTTCACTTTTCCTGATTTCTTATATCGCTTCTTGGGTTTATCTGAAGAAACTTTTTTTTCCGTGCAGCGGAATACCTGCCCTGTCGAATCGGTGGAAAGCTTTAACACGGGGATAGGATATTTCCTTGCAGAAAGGGGAAATAAATATGTTAATTACCTATTCAGCATCTTGCGTTATTGATATTTTTATTGTATATATATACTTATTTGTGGGAATTGTTTCTTCGGCTGTAGGTTTGTAGTCAGAGTCGTCCGAGTCATCTGATGGCTGTTGGGCCCCACTGTAACTGAAGAGTGAAAACCTTGACTTGCGGACACGTGGTTTGCGCTTCACTTTAGACATGTCATCACAGGAAGTGCAACCTATATAAAAATGTAAGCAGACAATAGTTAGTAAAAGTGAAAATATTTCATGCGCTCGCTACAATTAATTCATTTGAAAACTTTTCCGGCCAGTTTCTAAAATTATTAGTGTTCAATTTTGGATTAATTAAAATATATAACAAACCGAATGTACATATATGGCTGCATATTTTTAGTAAAAATTCCTAATAATTTTTTCGCGTGAATTACATAATATATAATTAATCTTAATTATTAAAGTTATAAGTACTTTTATTGTTTATTGTAAAAAGATGGCCAAATTATTCTTGGCTAACCCTTGGTCAAGGCTAACCCAATCCAACCTATCACTTTCACAATTTGAAATTTCTACATACAGTAATTATATATAATGTGACAATTTATTTTATAGCTGCATTAATTATATCGCAACATATGCAAATTTCATTGTAAACAATATTTTTAACGGAAATATTTATTGTGGTACGTATATCACGATGTTCAATCTTTCTAAAGTAATCATTGCATGCAGACGTGAATCGGTTTGCATGGCAGGAAATAATGCCAGGTCAATGCATCTGAAATATTGACAGTACAAGTTGGTCAACCAAGATTAAATTGGCAATTAGCCGCTCCATTAAGCAAAACCGCATCGAAACTAATGTTAACAACATTCTCTGACTGCATTTTGCACTAATTATGCCGGAATTTTGTTATAAATCATAAAGCAACAGCTCAACTTTTTACATTACCCGGTTCACGGTGTCATGGCGTCGACTCAATGACACACTTGATTATCCGCAACTGCTCCCACTACCGCTCTATCACTACACCGCAAGGCAACCGCTTGTCCGCTTGTATACAGCAGCGCCACCTGGCGGCCAGCCTATTCAAAGCTTCGCCTCAAGGTTGGCTTCGCCTATTCAATCAGTGTCATCTGTACGGGTAATGCAGGGAAGCTGAAGTAGCAGGTCAAAATAATGATTCCAATGAAGGCAAATGGAAATTAAATTTTGTATTTAATGCTCATTTCTTATGGTAAAAAATGCGCTGAATGCAATGGTGTTAATTATATTTGTTTCTGGCGATTAGATATATAAACATACGATAAACCCGATAGCAGGAAAACATACTTTCAAGCACTGAAAATTAATTAACACACTCTATCCCCTCAAAAATTCCAATCATTTTGCTGCTGTGAACATCAACTTTCCCAATGGTAGGTTTATTAAAATTGAATTAACAAATGAACAAAGTCTGGAAATAATTTGCACGCTTGAAGCGCTTAAAATTAAAATGGTGCATGGTTTAGAAAGGGCATATATGATTTCCTATTTGTCCACAGTATTACTGCTGGGATACACATCATGTTTAAAAATCTATTAAAGGGACAGTTTACCCAAACGAAATTTTTTTATATGTTGTGCGCAAAAACAAACTATAGAAAGTTTGTATAGGAAGTATTAATAAATTCGCGATAGTTAACGAGATATTAAATAAAAACCGTCCTAAAAGGGGCGTGTTATACTGTAATGTGACAAACTCCATATTGAACGATGCAAACTTTATTTCTGTACCTTGTTCATGCTGGCAGGAACGAGTTATTTTACTCTGATCTTTCCATACATTACATTAATATTGTTACACGCTAGCGAATGAAATGTACATCTGGCATCCACTAACGTTTCTATGTTGTTAGTAGTAAACATTGACTAAACGAAACAATAGCTGTACATTGGTGAGGTATTGAGATCATGCACGTCTATGTTGCACAATCCGTTTCGGAAAGAGAATTCCTACGCCGTCTTCGCGTTGAAGATTCGCAGTCATCCTCGAGCTAACAGGCAAAAATAATTAGTGTTTTTACATTGATTCGTAGGAACAACGAAATGTTTCCATATACTCAAATTTCTATCAAAAGCATTTGTCATATGTCAATCAATACCTGCTCTTCGAGAATCTTAGATGAAGTAGCTGGTTCCGAGACGTAGCCATCTTCTTTAGCATCCTCATCGTATTCTTCTTCATCAGAATCTTGAGAAAATTTCCACTCAGACTTAGTAGAAACAGTATATATAGTCGATGTCATAATGACTCCAGTACTTACAATCGGATGGCAAAGTTGACGGTTTGCTCGGCTGAATGCGGCACACCATTTCTGCCAGATCGGTGAAAGAAGTCCACGCCTGAATGCAAATATAATGAGAAACATTTCTTAATCCTTCCACTTCCACAATTAAAAGCTGAGATTTGCAGTGTTTTTCTGGACATGTGACAATCAAGACCTGAGGTTTAGGGGTGGAGCGTTGAACATTTTCCTTGCGGCACGAGCCCGGTAGGGTCCCTTCCTTCTTCATTGCTTCAAACAAAGACTTGCCGAACATGTAACCAACATCCTGCAACAGTTACAACATTATAAATATAGCAATTTAAGATTGTTAAAGTTAAAATTACAGCTCTTACTCTGATCTCATCAAAACTTCCAAACTGGAGAGTTTTGTAACAATCAATGGGTGGACGAATATACTGACAATAATCACTCCTCTTCACTTCCTCAAATTGTCTAACACAGCTCACATATGCCAACCTTGATTGAATTTCAGGTAAGCTAGGAACCTATAATAGAAATTTTATTCAGTGTTAGTTTTCATCTGCCTTGAAACATTTATTAATTTTCAAAAAACAATTTTTACGGTCACTCACTTTAACGGGCTTTGCCCAGGGATTCCAACGCTTCCACAGCAGCCACCAACCAGAAAGTTCATCACCGTAATTGGTAAGATCCATGTCATCTTGACTTCCCACATCTATTGCAAGTACGGTACGAGCTCCCATATTGTGCATCACATCAGCTGGCCAAAAACCAAACAGCATGAGTCGCACAATGAAAGAAGAATGCAAATACGTAGCACAAATAACAGCATTTTATATCACTAACTGAACAGCATATTTAAATGAACAAAAACAAAACAAGGGCCAGATCGACATGCAATTCACATATAGTTTAAGAAATAAGTGAGCATATACGTGTTTGTGTGTAATGTTTATGCCACCTCGTAATTACAAAAATGCAACTGGGCTCAAAATCCGTTTTCCACTGGTTTCCAATAAGGCCAATATAATCGTTTCACCTCAAAAACAAACAGACATTAGTGGTGAATGACTTATTAAATAAGATAGAAAAAAAAAACGATTAACATAAAAATAAATAAACAAAACAAAAACTGAGAAATGTGGATTTGGAAATTTATGAATATTGATGGTTATATTATTAGTAACTTATTCGAGTTGGAAATGAAAATTACTTGTTAAATTTGTAAAAGAAAATAACTAATAGCTTGCTAATAGTTGACCGCGTGAACCTAAGTCCAGGTTTCCAAACTGACAAGCATTTTAATAAAATAAAAAATGATATTTGAATGGGAAGCTTGAGTGTCTCAAAGGTGCCACAAAGTACATAAACTTTGTACATAGTAATTCCTTAATTTCAGCATGACAACACATTTCTCATCACAAAAAACATCACCAAAGACTTCAATTCCAAAGTTGTTCATGTCCTGGAACATTTAATCTTACATAAATACATTTGTAACACCTTGGGAATGACTTTTAGAGTATTAACAGACCAAAATAATATACAAGGACTTTGTAAAAACCGACATTCCCTTAAATTGGCCCGAGGGAGAGAGAGAGAGACAGAGATAGACCAAGGAGGATAGACAGAGACAGTAAAGGCAATTAAGGTAAAGAGAGAAAGAAATTATGTGTGCCTTGATATAGTAAGGAATTAAGAGAAATAAGGTATAAGGGTACGAGTGAAGGGATAGTGTATATATATATATATTTATAAGCTTTCTTGCATCGATTTGTGCAAGTGGTCATGTGCTCGAGTATAGAAGTACCTGGCAAGTTATGAACATATGCCCCATCGACGAGAAGATGTCCATCTTCGGGATCGCAAAGTGGCGGAAGGAGGCCGCAAATAGACATGCTAGCCCTCACATAGCGCCACAAAGAACCTGCATGTGATGGGTATGGGATACGGGTTGTGAGGTGAGAGGACAGGTTGGGAATGTGCAGCTATATCGTGAGCGGGGTCAATCGCTTCAGACAGCCCACATGGCATATATGGCCAAAGCTACGGCACCGATACTCCTTCAAGAATACACTTCGCCCGCAAAACAAATTCGCTAAACTCCACTATAATTTTCTACAATCTTTTCAATTAATTTAACTATAATTATGATGTATGGTAACATGGAAATCCAGGTTAAGCGTTTCATATAGGTTCCGTTAACAATGAGCCGTAATTCTTTTGCGGGCGCAATGCACAAAACACTCAACGGAACTTTCTCCACGAGAACGACCTGGCCTTCGGTATATATATATTTTTTCAAACTAGAAAACAAACAAATTTCCAACCCGCTAAAGAAGGTAGGGAGAGGCAGAGAGGCACACAGACGAAATGACAGATTGCGAGCCCGGCTACGCTGTCGATCTGAAATAGTAGATGTGCGTATTACCTGGCAGGTTGTTGATGTAGCCACCGTCCAAGAGGAGGTGACCGTCAATCGGGTCACAAAGTGGTGGTATGTAGCCTGACAGAGACATACTAGCACGAACGTAGCGCCACAATGAGCCTGAAATGGGAGAAACGGGATAGGGGGGTCCTGCAACTTTCACGTCGAAGCCACTCGCTCGCACTTATTGGCTTAATTAGTTAATAAGGCCATTGGATTTGTTATGCAGCAAACACTCAACACTCGCACACAAATCAGTTGATGACGCAAGAGATGCACAAAGTTTGAACGAAACTGCAATTAATTTATACATTTGACCCAAAAGAACATGAGTAATTAATTTTAAAAAAATATTATTCATGTACCACCATGTGTATATATTTTAATACAATATGAATATACCTTTTGAAGAGCTAACTTTTCAAACTCTGTGACCCTGCGTCATAACTGGGTTACTTTGCGGCAAAATGGAAACTATGTGTCGTTCGTGGGAGTTCGGCGTTGGAAAAACTTTGATGAAAGTTTCTCGGCGCATTAGCATACAATTCAAATGTCACCCCTATCCGTGTAAATATTAATACTACGCCTTAAAATGGTACTGTACCGTGTGTGTGCACTCTCATGGAGCTGTTGGTGATATCAGTTGTTATGGTGAAATACGGAAGCCAAAGGTCTTCGATGCGAGTTTCGTCAAAAGCTTCACGGATGGTTTTGTTGAACCCAGCACCTAGGAAATAAATAAATGCAAGTCGATAAGAGGTTTCACACTTACACGTGGATGACTTAATAAAACCATAAAACTCACCAGTGAACATTGCTGCTGCTGGGTACGTTAAATCAACAATTTGCCTCCAAACTGAAGTCATTTTCTTTAAAAGAAAATACAAAATTAACTACAAATTGTATCCAAACATAATAATTGTATCATGCACCAATGTAATGAACAAATACAAATTAAATCAGCTTACACGAGACCATTCTCTTGCCAACTGTGTAACTGTGGTCACGTTTTTTTCCATGCACCACAGAGCTCCCATAAATGCTCCAATGGACACGCCTCCAACCATGTCGATCGGTACGCCAGCTTCAGTTATAGCCCTGATCATCCCAATATGAGCACATCCCCTGCAATTAATGAAATGCATTTCAAGCTTATCCTCTTACTAACATTAGTGGATTTTTACAGTCACGCAAAACATCCACTTTAACATAGATTTAATTATAAACCTAGCACCGCCTCCACCAAGAACTAGACCAATGGAAGTCCCCGTCAGGAATCTGGCCAATCTGGAGAAATCCGAATGGATGTTTGGTTCGTTTTCCATCCGTTTTCTGTACATTTCCATCTGCAACATCGTTATACAATTATATAAAAACATACTGAAAAGACGAATCATTCATTGGATAATAACAAGAGTGATAATAACCATTCTTAGTTGTGATTTCCGAGTGAACATTCGCTTTGGACAGCGAATGTGATGGTGATTCGAGCACCACGATCTCATATTCAGCCAGAGAACAGTGTTGGAAGGTCGTTGTTCACCTTCTTTGTGAAGCAACACCAACTCCCTCTGAGTACGAATGGCCAAGGATTCCAACTGCTTCTCTATCTATTTCCCAACAAAAGTCATCCTGTTAACCTTAATCACGACATGGCAGGAGTCATTGAATACAAAATAGAACAGGAGAATACCTTTCCAACAGTTGGTTCTTGGTCTGCTAAAGCAACTATGAGAATGACATCAGCTTGCCGTATGCACCGCAACGTCCAAGGAGTCAATCCATTGTCGCACTGGTAAAGAACAAGTCTGTATTGGTCTTCTTGTTGGCCCAACCAACTGGACAATCTGAACTCATTGTTACGCTCCAAAGCAGATGGACCGAGTGATTTTCTGATTTGATCGCTTGTCAGACACAAAGTTGTACCTGAAAATAAATTACATGGAATTACAAAAACCTACTCAGATGAAGATTCTTATACTTACGAATAGCAAGAGCAGAATGGTATAGCTCCATCGTAAAAGGGGCCAAAGGAACATCATCAGTAACTGGTAATATGGCCACAGTTGAGAAATTTGATGCACTGGGTCTGGAATCAACTTTCTCCACTATAAAACATTAAATAGTATTTTAACCCACGAATAAATGATACCTTTTAGTGCTACTATCTGAGAAATCAAGGTGAAATTATCCAATTACCAACACTTCCCCGTTGCCAACTGCCCAAAATGCGATGTCCAAGCAGGTGAACGAGTCTCGTGACAACCTGGTAAACACCTCATAATGTAACAAAACAGTCTAGCCGACATATAAATGCATATTTCTACATGTACGAGCACTTACAACGGGATATTTTATCTTTATGGTGTTCAAAAGGCCTTCCGGCATGATAGCCAATTCGGTATCACGTACCGCCATGACGGTTGTTGATCGCGGTGTGTGAGTTAAAAGCTCAACCTGAGGGTGAATGATATCGATTCAAATTTCAGTTAAAAACGCTGTAACATCTGTATTCTACTGGAGCCCTCTTCTCGCAATACTTACTATTCCCACAAGATCACCCTTGCCGTACTCTCCTACCAGCTCCTTTTTCCCAGTACAATGTGTTATCACAGATCGAAGCCGTCCACTTAAAACTATGTACATGCAATCTGAACTGTCCCCTTGTCTGCAAATAATAACAATCAAAAACAATGAATGGTTAAGTTCTAGTTTGTTTCCAGAAATGCTTTGGATTTGTCCTATATTCTTTACAAGCTTATATACCTGTACAGTGCTTTTCCCGATTCGATATGTTTCCAATCCAGTGCAAAATCAATTTGCCGCACAAACCTCGACAGTCGCTGAATTATCGACGTTGCAACGTGCAGCACTATTTTAGGAACTTCCCTCATTATCCTGCAATGCACAAATGAATACCAATTTAAATATGACGCTTTGACAATAAGAACGCATTGACAACTGGTGTACATCCGACTTACGCGTAGAAGTTGTTTTTGTTGATTATCGCAACCCGGCTCGCAGACCGTGCGCGGACAGTGAAAAACGAAGGTTCCCCGGAAAGGACAGCAAGCCCACCTACAAGTTCGCCAGGGTACGCCACAAATAAAAGAGCTTCTTCTTCTTTGTCTATCAGTTTCTGTGACACAATCAACGTTCCGGCAAGTGGGAAGATTAAAGCTGCATCTTGAAGGGATTCTTGTCTGATGAGGTATGTGCCCATCGCTACGTCTCTCAGCTCGATGCGGCCGTTGAGGAGAGAATCGTCTTCCAGGCCCAGATGGGTCATGAAGCCGGAAGTGGCCAGTTTCAAGTAATCGATTTCCTTGTCCACCGGAAGTTGACGACCCTCTAATAGATCCAAGTGGGAACGGCGGCGTCTCCTCGCAAAGTCACCCGGAGTAGCTGGAGGATGTGCGCTGCCCTAAAATTTCAATTGGCTTTGTTATAAGGATATCAGAAAGCAATGACTGACCTGTAATACTTAGAATAAAGTATACTTACTTTGCTTTGAGATTCATGTTCATTTAACTCTTTGGAGAGCCTGGCAGGATCAATATCCGAGTCTGTAAATCGAAATTTTAACGAAAATTAGATTCAAATCCACGTTTGATTCCAGTATAATTATGCTCACTTTTACCAGTGGCATCCTGAGAGCTTCTCTCCCCTTGAGTAGTACAGGAATCACTTCCTTTCATGGGGCTTTGCTTCGAAGAATGCGAGTGATGCGTACCGGGAAGAGAGTGTGTTCGTCGAATCGGGCTACTCTGAAATAATATACATTGAACAATATAATATTAATATATTTCCACTGTAAATAATTTAAGATTTAATTACCGGATTGATCAGCTGGGCTGTTAATCCCAAATATTGGTAGAGTGCAGTGAAGCTCACACGATGCAAACGAAGCATGATAATTTGCACGACTCGTACAAGTGTTTCAGGAAAGCGGTCAAACATGTCCTGGAACGCGCACATTGGCAACCGCAATACAATTGTATCGACTTCAGCACGGGCAGAAACAGTCTTGTAAGTGGAAGAACATCCCTGAAAAACAATCATATCTCAAGGTCTATATCTTTAACATCTGATTACATCTTTTACAAATGTCTCTCACAGCCATAATATCGATGAAACTTAGAAAACTTGTCACACTTTCACCCTCGCACACAGTCTTAAGCAACAGCTCCGAACCATCCTGAAACATTTGAAACATAATATCAGATCTTTAATCGGAGCTAATCGCCATGTTGCAATGCAATATAAATTGCAACGTACAGCCTCCGTAAGCGTTACGTTCAATCTGCCGATCTGCACAACGTATATACTGTCATCCTGATCACCGATTCGAAATAAGTACTGGCCTGCGGTAACAAGCCGTGATTCAAGATGTTTACACAACTCAACAAAAAGAAGTGGCTTTTCGAAGCCCCTGAAAATACTGCGAAGAAAAAAATTCAAATTAATTGCATGATATTGGATCAATTTTCTAAATAATACAATTAAATGGAAAACAGGATCAGTGATACCAGGTGATACACACCGAATACTCTGCAGCATATACAAAACATCAGGTGGAAGATATTGTTCAGCTGATTCGGAGAAATCTGCTTCTAAATAAGCCGCTGGAGGCTCCTTAACTTGCAAGTGCAGATTTTGATTTTCTCTTCTCAGTCTCAGCAATCTGTTAATTAAATACGATCATTAATATGTTCTTTATGCTGTATAAAATATGTTCATTTTACCTCCTGGCAAATTTAAGGACCATCTGCCTCTTCTTTTGTCTTTGAAGTCTCACACCTGTTTTCACTTGACCAGATATGTAGCTCACCTATGCAACCAATTGATGATAATGTATAATCACAAGTATGATTATATAAATTACTCTTAAAAGATTCCATATATAGCTGATTAGTTACCTTGCGCAGCATTTTGCGTCCATAAAACATGACTTTATCTCGTTTTCTGAAGCGTGGATTTGTGGACCCAATGCCAACTAACCTCTTCACCTCATCAACTAAAAACAACATTTTATAAAGTTACAAATATTCTGTAGAACACTAGACATATGTCTGATTACAATCAATAATCGGTATGTAATTAGCTGAACATTACCATTTTGAATAAAACGGTTCTATAGAAAAACTGTGATTTATTAATTCTTTTCTCATGCATTAAAAAAATACGTTTCGAATTGAAAATTTGTGCACAAATTAACTCAATTCTTTCATTAAAATAATTTACAAATTTTAAGCAATTAAAAAATACATATAAAAATGCATTTTTTAACATGCACTCGATTTCAATTAAGGGATTAGGAATTCCCAGAATTAAAGGGTGCAGCACCTGTGACAATTTGGTTACATTGTAAAATACTCGTTCAAACGTGCATATATAAAAAAGTATTTGTAATTTGGTTATTATTGTCGCTATGATTACACAAAATTTCAATGAAATCCGAGTACTAGCGCGAGGCCAGCATGAAATACATATGTATCAATGGCTATACATGGCCCTGAAATGAATATATCTTTAAAATATTCTCGAATATCCCGTTTGTTATCAGTTTATAAAGTAAATTCAGTTTGCACGAGTTCATCAGTCATGGTTCAAAAAATGTATATATTTCCGATAATATTCTGTAAATTTTAGAACAAAAGATGATTATTGAGGATCGATTTTTCACTTACCCTTTGTTTTGAAATTACGATTGGACCTCACTATAAGCACCACGCAGACCAAGGCCAACAACACAAATATCACAATAAACACCTGAAAAAATGATTCCGTTGTCAATCACCAGACAGAATTCGCGAACACGGAAAACGCCCAAAGACAAACCTGAGTAAATAAAGATACAGTCTTCACCATTTCAACAACCGAAATGGCACCAGATCTCAAAGAAAACATCGTGGAATACATGGATTCCATTTTGGCACTGTTATTATTTCGACACCACAATATAAATACTATTCCAAGACCACTTCCCCGTACAACAAGGTCGCATTTTTCAACGCATTCTGCGCAGCTGCTTCGAATCGCTATCGCCCGTTCGGAGGCTTTGCAATAAAACTGCGAGCCGATTGGCCAGAATAACGCCACGCCCACTGAGTCAGCCAATAGCGTTCTATAATAAGATTCTCAAATCATAGGGAAACTCACAGCATTGCCATCTAGCGAGCAGATACAAAACTACTTCAAATTTTGTATTCTTATATTATATACTGCAAAGTTGTAAAAGAAAATCCTTAAAATTATAGTAAAATTACCGTATGAAAATAATTGTGCAAAAGTCGTCTAGAAGCTAACCATTTTTTTAAGTTTGAGAACACTTTTGATCCCAATATATTATAGATTGGTTGCATAATTATATGCGATCCTAAATAATGACCCCTTATTCACAAAATACAAAGAAAAAAACATTAACAACTAGCTAGAGTGGATGTTTTTATGTATAATATATGTATTATACATGCAAGTTTACTTTTGTGACTTTTAAAAAATTGAATCATCAATTACATTTTATTTACTGGTTTGTAACATGATTACAACACTTTAATTACTAGGTACAAGTTATTATAAAACTGAAACAACATAGTACGAATTAGTATTTTCCTAACGATTTGAAAGCAAATTAAACACTTAAAAATTACATGAACTGATTTTTGGTTACCACTTTGATCAGTAGACATGATTTAATTGGTTCAACTAGTTGAACACCTTGGTGTTACATTAAAAAATACATGAAGCAGAAATAAAAATTAAATACATAAAAATATTTACCACTCGTAAATAAAAGACTTGGTGCAATATAATGGTAACCCACACAGAATTGACGCGTACAATGGCTGGCACAAACAGATTCACAGATTCTCATCGGAATGTGAAGATCCTCTACTTTTATGTGTTAGGAATAAACTATGTACTATTTAGAAAAAAATAACAATAACAAAACGTGATTTCGCATGTAATTATTAGTATTTTCACTGAGTTATACAACCGAATTGCATCATCAAGCACTTATTCACATTTTCCCTTACAGATAAAAAAAAACAACAGTTTCTCAAAAACAAACTATTTTGTTCAATTAAATTGTGGATTTCTGCACAATTGTAGCAGCCAAAACTGCCACAATACTCGGCACTACGGATGGAACTGAGTATTTATTAAAGATTTGAAGAATCCATATTTCATTGAATTTTTCCTGTACAAGAATTTTGCAAGTGCTCAAATATGCAAAGAGTTACAGTTCATCACCGCTACAATCATCATCAACCAGAAATTCGTTATCATCTCCATCTTCGGTGTCCTCAAAAGGCCCATCAGTTGCATCATCCTGCTTGCTGTGTCCACTTTTCACCAATTCTTTCACTTCATCTGTTAGTTTCTCATCATGTCCCAATCGTAAGTGATCATCTTCGCTGCAATCCGTGGCGAGAGAAATCCCGCAATTTTTGAAAGCATCAATAATTGATTCCCTCGCAATATAACCCCAAGCTGTTTTAATCCAGGAAACCAGTAATAGTTCAGAAGGTGCTCGTAGCAGTTTCCCTTTTGGATTCGCCACAGTTTTTTCCCCACTTGACATCCATTCTTTGTACTGACTGCGAAACCGATTTCGGAACTGTTCGTTCCATGACACATCAGCCGGTTGCAGTATTTTTGCACAACCACGAGGAATCACACATAGTTTAGTTTCCATTCTTCCAACTTGTTCCCTAATTTCTTGAATCACATGATAACTGTTCGCATCCCAGGTCAGAATCCTAACACCAGGTGTACAACACTTGCCCCAACATTGTTGCAACCAACATTTTACAATCTCTTCCGACATCCAACCGGTGTCAGACATCATTATATACACGCCTGGTAATTCATTAATTTCCCTTGGAATACGTTTACCCTTCAATACAATGAGTGGGGGAAGTTTCCTGCCATCAGCCATAGCCCCCAAAACTACAGTAACCCTTTGCTTTTCTTGAGGTCCACTATTGGGGCTAGTTGCATCATTGGGACACACTTCTCTGTCGTTATCTACTATGTAATTCTTTGGCATATCAATCCATATAACAGTTTCATCCATGTTTCCAATCATTGATGAAGGCACCTTACTCTCATTCCTAATTTGTCTGACATTTGTTAGGAAAGTGGCCACTCTTGATGCACAGTCCAATGGCAATGTTTGGTCAGCGGTTGTCCAACGTTGGATTGTAAAGTTCCACCGTTTTAGGAAATTAAATATCCAACCTCTGCTGGCTTTGAACTGGTCTCCAGGAAACAGCTGCAAAGCTTTGGTAGTGATGTCCTTGTAGGAGACTCTATAACCACTAGCTCTTGAGGCAATTATCCATTCGGCTAATTCATTTTCAAGAATTCCAAGCAGTGGTTTTCGGCCAGCACCATCTAATCGTCGCCTTTTCTTACCAGGCCCATTCCCAATCCCTCCATTGCTGCTTTGATCTTCAAGCATCAACCTCAAATCAGCTTCTTGTTTCTTCCAGTCTCTGATCCTTTTTGGGTCAAGTCCGTATTTTCGGGCTGTTGCGTGGTTACTGGACTGCGATGCTTCCTGGATCACCTTCAATTTAAAGCCAATGTCATAACTTTGCAACCTCGAATGAGTGTGGGATTTAGATAATGACATAGTACTGTTATTTATAAATATAAAATGTATAAATGACCAATTCGCCGTGCAACTTTACTGCACGTCGGCCATTACGAAGACAGCCGCACGCTACATATTTATGCTATATGTCAAACCCAGTTTTGGACGCCATTTTGAGTCCAATGTTGTTCGAATTTGGCGATGAACGCGCCATCTATTGACAACGTTGCCAATTAAATCGCTAAATAAACAGCAGATGGCGACGTGCATTTAGGACATGGAGAACTATTGAAAATCGATGAATATGGTGTTTGAGAAGGGCACCCTGATTGCAAAATCGAAACCGTTCGCTTACGTGATTAGCAATAGTGAAATTGAAAAGAGATGTGGAGCCTGTCTGCAATTGTTTGTATTCAAAATATATATAGTCAAATATACCTCTAACATTTTTTTTTATTATTTATACACATATCCCTCAAAATTACAATTTATGTATATTTTATATAGAAATGAAGATCTGCATAGGTGCACACAGTGCGGGATTGCACATTATTGTAACAAGAAATGCCAAGTATGTAACTTTATTACTGCCAATTGATAATTACCTTGTAATATATAATATCAATCAAGAGTGATAATATCAATTGGGTATATACCCATATGCAATATAATAAAATCAATATGTTATTCTGGTTTTGTAGAAGCAAGGATGGGTCTTACATAAGCTGGAATGCAAACACTTGAGGAAAGTATCCCCCAAACTTACTCCCGAATTAGCCAGATTAATGGCAATGATAATATTAAAATTAAAAGTATGAATCTCCTGAATATATATTTACTTAGTTATGTATATATAATTGAAAAACATGTATAAATGCAATTCGTTGTTTTAAATGTGTAGTTGAAAAATGGACACTTAGAGGAGGAAAAGATATTGAATGTCACAAGAAACTACAACTGTCTAGTAAACCGTAAGCTTAGATTTTATAGTGTAACCATACAAGTATATATTGATCAAAAATATATAATTACAGATGTAGAAGACATACAAAAGGACAACAACAGATGCGACCATTTTGTCAGTTTATGCCATGTCTTGGAAGAATATATGGGGAAGGATCTTCTGCCACCAGCATCGGAGTTGTTGTCACATTTTGGAAAGATTACCGTAAACTGTTTCAGCATAACCGATGGAGAGATGCAAGAGATAGGGGTTGGAATGTATTTGGGGTAAAAGTGAATGGTTCTAATAGTATAATATAGTATTATATACTGTAAAAATTAACAATCTTAATTTGCAGAGCATCTGGTTTCGACCATTCTTGCCAACCGAATGCCTCCGCGGTGTTTTACGGTCCCAACATGCACGTACGTGCGCTAGAAGACATTGACCATTCCGACATCACTAAGGTTCGGTGAAAGCTATGCACAAATGTTTATTATAGTTACAAAGTACTTGTTTAATATGCAGATAAACCTGAGCTATATTGATATTTTCTACACAACTTCTGCTCGCAGAGAACAATTGAGAGAACAATATTATTTTACATGCAACTGTGCACTTTGCAACGAAGTTGAGCGGGTGAGATAAATAAATCCTAAAAGGTATGAAGTGTGTCATTGAATAAAAAACTTCTTAAAATATTATGCAGGATGCTTCCCTGAACTACGTAAAATGTGGCAACGTATCGTGCACGCAACCCATTGATCTCTGCACAGGTTAACCTGGAACATTGAAATTGGATGTTGTTTGATGTGATCCTTGAAATTGGAATAACTTTTCCATTCACAGGAACGAAATCCTGCTCATGTGGACAGAAAATAGATGCTGCAGCAATAGAGGAAGTTGTTACCGCGGCCGACAAATTTTTGCTGACTGTAAAGAAGCTCGAAAAGAGTAGCAGGGAAAATATCCTTTTTTAGAAATGGTGGAATGCAAATGTGGAAGGCGTTACCTTTACATAACATATGAACATAATGAAATAATACTAGAAAAGTGCAAAGTCATCTTGAGAGATTGCTCGCTACACTTGCATCCGTTGAACTTTCGGTTAGTGAAAATATGGGACGCGGCAATGGATGCTTGCATAGAACTTGAAATGTGGGAATCTGCATTAGAATACAGTACAAATACTTTACCAGCTTATAGGTATGCATTTTGTGGAAGCAGTCCAATTAAATTATATTGAAAACTCCATTAATGCTCGCTTTTCTATATTAGATTATATTATGGAAGCAAGAACCCAATTCTGGGCATTCAATTGTTGAAACATGGAAAGTTACAACTATACCTTCAATATACAAGTGAAGCACCCGAAATATTAGCAGAGGCAAGTTATGATGAAAGCAATTGATCTTTTATCACCCATTTTTCCAAGTACAAAAACATTGTTTTTCAAATACAAGTTTACATTCTAACATGGTTCGTACGCTTTTGTTCTCATAAATTTCCATACCAACTCGACAATTTTCCAAACTATATTTGTATTCCTAGATACGGCGATTCGCAGCCGTATGATTAGGTACCATATGTGCCGTTTGATTAAAATTTGATTTGTGATTAGAAACAGATTAATTCCATCTTCACAAATGTTTCAATAAAAAATATGCCAGTTGAGAAAATTTTCCAGCCCTTTTCCTAATTTTCCATACCTAAAATGGCCAAAAATGCCGTTTTTCCAGGATTTCCATACCTGGAAAATATTATCAAAAATTCCAGGATTTCCAAACTGCGTACGAACCCTGTTCTAATGAGAATGTGTATGTATAGGCTTCCAATGTGCTACTGTTGACTCATGGGGAACGACATCCAATGTATCAAGTACTTCAACAATTAGCAGAAAAGTGTCAAATCTAGAAATTATCAATGAGAACCTTTTGTACCAAAAAATAAATATATAAACAATGGTTGGTCTTTTATACAAATTATTTATTAGCAAATCAAATATGCTATCGACAACATGACGAGACTATGTAAAACGTTTGTACACGAGCTGGCGATTTCACACTCAAAAGACATGTTGTGGCTGAACAGGATTCATTAGGTTGCCGCCAGATACCAACCCGCTTTTTCATTTTGATCCATTCCCGAATTTGTTAAATTATAGTTGCCTTTTACAACTCATCCTTTGAGGAATCATCATCGTACTCGCCGGGCGGTGCCTGACCTCCTGTCGATTGATACAACTTGGCGATAATCGGTTGAATGATATCCTCCATTTCCTTCTTCTGTCGTTTGTATTCTTCAACATCTGCATCAGGATTTGCATCCAACCATTTAATCTTCTCATCTAACGTAGTTTCTATGGTCTCCTTGTCTGAATCGCTCAACTTTCCTCCCAGCTTTTCTTTATCCCCTATCTGGTTCTTAAGCGAGTACGCATACGACTCCAGCTCATTGCGTGCTTCCACTTTATCCTTCACCCGCTTGTCATCATCGGCAAACTTCTCGGCATCCTTGATCATGCGTTCAATGTCATCAGGCGTCAGTCTGTTCTGGTCATTGGTGATGGTGATCTTTTCTTTATTGCCAGTGCCCTTGTCCTCGGCGGAAACCCTCAAGATGCCGTTCACATCTATCTCGAATGTCACCTCAATCTGCGGCACTCCTCGCGGAGCCGGTGGGATACCGGTGAGATCGAATTTTCCCAAAGGATGATTGTCTTTGGTCATTGGTCGTTCTCCTTCAAACACCTGCAATTACATACGTCCATACAAATATGAGAAAAAAAGTGAAATATGTCAATTTTAGGACATAACATCAGCACGACAATTACCTGAATGGTTACAGTTTGTTGGTTGTCGGAAGCCGTAGAGAAAATCTGTGATTTTTTGGTAGGAATGACAGTATTCCTGGGAATGAGCTTGGTCATCACACCTCCCACAGTCTCAATACCCATGGTCAGAGGGTTAACGTCGAGAAGGACCAAATCTCCGGTATCTTCTTCACCGCCGAGGACACCAGCTTGAACCGCGGCACCGTAAGCAACAGCCTCATCTGGGTTGATACCTCTTGAAGGTTCTTTTCCATTGAAAAATTCCTTGACCAATTGTTGGATTTTTGGGATGCGAGTTGAACCACCAACCAACACGATTTCATCGATGTCCTTTTTCTGAAGGTCAGCATCTTCCAACACTTTCTGAACTGGTTTCATTGTACTTCTGAAGAGATCCTGTAATGGGAAGTGTCCCACATATTAGAACATATGCTAGAATTCTCAAGTCCATTAAGACAACTGTATATTATACTATCAACTTGCCATGTTCAACTCTTCAAATTTGGCCCTTGTAAGGGTTTCCGAGAAGTCCTCTCCATCGAACAAGGATTCGATTTCAATCTTCACTTGGTGAGCCGTGCTCAGTGCTCGTTTTGCCTTTTCTACTTCACGACGCAGTTTCTGAACCGCACGGTTGTCACTACGGATATCCTTCCCCTTCTTTTTCTTGTACAGTTTTATGAAGTGCTCCATCACCCTTTGATCGAAGTCCTCACCACCTGAAATAGTTCATCATACAACTCGCATTATTACAAATGGAATTTCAAAAAAATGTTCATTTGCAAACTAAAATAACCTTAAATGTCTTACCCAAATGAGTGTCTCCATTTGTCGCAACCACCTCAAAAACACCATTGTCAATTGTCAGGAGAGACACATCAAAAGTGCCACCACCCAAGTCAAAAACCAGGATGTTCTTCTCTCCATCTCGCTTGTCCAAGCCGTACGCAATGGCAGCTGCGGTCCTGAATAATGCCAAAAAATTCAGATTCATTCCATTGTATGGCCATTAAAATTAAAATTTAAATTCAGACCAGAAACAGTTTACTCACGGCTCATTGATGATCCTCATAACATTCAAGCCAGCGATGACACCGGCATCTTTGGTTGCTTGTCTTTGCGCGTCGTTGAAGTAAGCCGGGACAGTGACAACAGCATGGGTCACCTTCTTTCCAAGGTATGCCTCAGCAATCTCCTTCATCTTAATGAGAACCATTGCAGAGATTTCCTCAGGAGCAAAAACCTTGTCCCCTTGTGAAGTAGCAACCTTGATGTGGGGTTTGCCATTCTTCTCCAACATCTGTTTTTGGAAAATAGAATCTTTTAATGCTTTGTTACAAGTGTGATAGTTACAACAGCTGGGTTTGAACTCCTAGTATACCTTGAAAGGGAAATATTTAAGATCATGCTGCACAGATGCGTCTGACCATTCTCGGCCCACGAGACGTTTCGCGTCAAAGACAGTATTCTCCGGATTGGTGGTCAGTTGATTCTTCGCAGCGTCTCCGATGAGCCTTTCACCATCCGGGGTGAATGCCACATATGATGGTGTGATTCGGTTGCCCTGGTCATTGGCAATGATCTCCACGCGTCCATTCTTGAAAACTCCCACACTGATGGATAATGAAAATGATAAATTAATTCACTAAAAAAAGTAAACAGGTAGGTAATAAAAAGACTATAGCCGGTCTTGTTATCGGTGTTCCTTATCTTGTATCGCAAAACCTGTCGCCAACACTCCCCGGGTCAAAACTTTTAACCATTCAAATACCACATGTCATGCGGCTTTGCAGAACAAGGGTTCGTCTACCCCAGAATATCATTATAAAGTTGGACGGAATATTAATCATAGGCAATGCTCCAATTCTGACATCCACAAAATGAATTTACTGTATATACATTTATTGCATTCTTTAAATGTCAATCAGGTTATACAGGCACCTGTGTGTAATTACAGCACATAAACCAATGACATGATATAGTGGTGGAATAGGGGTGGAGAACAGCTGTCAACTTGAAGTGAAACTAATTATAGTTGGATACCAATTTTCTGGTTCTTACCCCTCCTTCAAAACCCCCCCTTTCAACTCCAGATTCATAAATCAATTCTTAATTTCTATTTTTTTGCTGAAATGTTTGGCTAATTCTGGCCAATTTGAACCATAAATAATTATCGAAAAAAATTATTGCAGCTACAAAACGAGTTTCATAAATATTGGAGTACAATGCAGAGAAAATATAGTTACAAAAATATACAAACCATGAATACGTTGTTCCCAAATCTATTCCGATAACCGTTCCAAATCCCTCTTTTCCTGGTTTTTTACTATCTTCCGATTCATCAGTCGACTTTTTCGCGATTCCCACGTTGACAATCGCGAGGGAAGCTACTACTAATATAAATGCTCTGCGCATGGCGACTGAAAAATAAAAAATAAAAAAAGGCAAAATTATGCACTATAACTTTTCACTGACCAACTTGCGAACACGCATATGTAATTTTATTGCGACGCGACTTCAACATTTCATTTTGTCATCTTGCCATCATGGTCCATTATGGACACATTGTCTGACACGTCATCAAGGAAATTCACTACAAATTCTCGTAATAAATTAATTCGCAGACAAATTCTGACGAATTTAGACTTTCAGAACAATAAGCAACATTCTGCAGTGATAAAGCCAAAGATTATGTTATAACCAAGGTGTTATAACTCATTTATCGGAATCTTCTAGAATGTGGCAAATGTATATCATATCGATGACCAACATGTTTGTAATAGTTCACATGGTAACGGTTCGGTATATTGAGAATAAACGGGCAAAATGATTTTAAAAGCAGTAAAACCAACTTACCAACGTGAATTCTGAGCAGTTATATGCAGAAATCCCCGAAAACGCTTTCAGTTGCGCACCAAGTCGCCAAACAATCAACAGGACACGAACACCGGCAAAAACGCTACGGTCCCTTTATTTAATTCAGAAAATCCGACGTGGTCGTTCGCGATTGGCCAGTTTGTACTAGGCGGAGAAGCCTAGTTCCGCGTCTCTTACTTCGCGACCAATGAAATTTCAGCTAAAAAATGACGTCACAGGTACGTGGAGTATCAGCTAAACGACACGTTTTATACACGCAATTCATCTCGAAGTTGATAGAAAATTCCCGGCTATTGAAATCTCGTGCAATCAAACTGTCATTCCCCCTAAACCAAGAATTGCCCTTACGTAGACGGAAGTCATAATTTGTTCACTTTTAAATCTTGATCGAAAAAATGTTTTATTTTTATTTTTTTTTCAATGTTTTTATATTATTAATGATTTCTCCGTTTGCGCAAGGGTTTTGCGTGACCAAAATGTAAATATCTTGAGAAATTAAGAAAATATATCGTATATATTACTCGCGAAAAACTCGCTAATTAAAAATAATCCGAGAAATAATCCTTGTCTGGCCAGATTATTTTGGGAACCGCGAGAAAACTAGCGCCATCTATTGGTCGGCCTTGTTATTACCAAAACCGCAACTTCTATTTTCCATTTTCTGGGATTTACCCGATTTTCCGATTCATACGACGTGCAAATTACGTTTTGTTCCGATTTATGAATAAAAAATACGATTATTACAATACACATTGTCAATTTTTGTAAAGAGTCGCCAACCAATGACTGCAATTTGCTGCCACCCGCAACCGCACACAACACCTATGGCCGCTACCGCTCCCGATTTGGATCTTGGTTGCATTGGAGCGCAGTTCACTCGAGTGCCATCGTTGTCAAATGGGTTTTTATAACCGTAGTTATTGCAGAAATATAAAAAGGTGATCCATAAAGTCACCACAAAGATAATATGGAGGGTGGCAGCAGCAACAAGTTCGTTTCCATTACCCTTCCAAGTAATTACGATGAAGTGAAACCCAAGAAGACAACATGGTGGAGGGTAATTCCTGTAATTCTATCCCATTAAATGCTCGTCTAGTTTACTGCGTATTATAAATTTGTTTGTTTTTTATTTACAGTGGTGGAAACAACGATCCCGATATCAAAGAACTCTCATTTACATGATTTTAGTTATTGGCGGAGTCACTTTGCTCACTATTGTACCTTCCACTGGCAAATGGCGGCTAAAATCTTCAGCCGAAATTGAAAACGAAATTTCCAACAAGAATTCAGCTGCGCAAATAGAAATGCCAAAGGTGAGCCAATTTAGTGAGCTCGCGACTTCATCGATCATGCTGTATGCATTGACGTCATAAAGTGTTGCTGGTGTTGCGCAGTATATTTTGGACGATTCAAGAATATGTTGCAACGGTGCATGGTCTTATTTTCATTTAATTTTTGTATTCAGCCGGTTGGTTCAGGAGAAGACGGCAATAACAATAACGACAAAATGATTGTCGACAATCAAGTCCCAGGTCCTGTTGTACGGGCTTCGTTGGATGATGCAGATGTAATAAAAGTGATAAGTATTTATATTTGTTAAAGTTGGCAAATTATTTGTGCAATTGTGAAACGCACATGACACCTGTTGATATTAATAATATATTTAACACCTGAAAAAGTATATAGTTACTGTAAATTTGTCCTTGTTACAAATATATATCAAATGCTATTTGGTGCCCAATTTAAATGTATATGCTTTGTATGAAAACTTAACCTTAATTTTTATTTATTAAAGGAGAAGTTCCACCCTTTTTCGAACATACCCTAAAAACATGTAATCAAACACGGAAAATATGGTGAAAAA
>JAQFZQ010000890.1:0-24892 GCA_034696005.1 Glomeris marginata
GTTTCATGATTAAATTGTAATTGCGAACTGAGAATAAAAATAAAGTCGGATACTTTTTGGACAGCCCTCGTATATGTATATTGTTTGATCATTCATCGCATTTTTCCATCACACCTTCTATTCTGCATTATTTAATTTGATTTCAAGTTTTTAAATACTGCTGTCGTAACTGCCTTATCTGAAATCCCCTATTACATTTTTTATGATCCGAATATACAATGTATTTAACGTCCTATCACATGCTGCAACGGGTTTCCGCATATTATTGATTGCCAGGGTGCTGATAGTAATTATCTAGTTGACCATTGAAGTGACCCAAACAACAAAACATATAAATGGAGGTGCGTGGACAAGAAGAAATTGTACAATGTGGTTGGGGAAAAAGAAAACTTTGCGTCTGATAAACGAAAGAATTCCCCATGCTGATTAATTTCTTTCCGCCTTCCGTCCAAAATGGTAACATCTGTGTAAATTAGAGATATAAATTGGCAAGGTTAAAGAAGGAAAACAACATTTCTTGGGCCAACAAACCTGTCCAGACAAAATGAGATCCAAACAAACTTGTTGAACGCAAACCGGATTCGCAACTCTACATGGACAAGTTCACTTCCCTCGTATAATATAAGTATTAATATTCCGATTTAAGTATTATTTTATTACCGTTTTTGTGTATGTAGGAATTGCACTTGTAATTTACAATATTGAATCAACCCAAAATGCATCCCTTTGCAGCAGTGTTACCTGCAACTCCATGCTATTTTTCAAAATTATTGCATAATTTTCGAAGCACTTTGTGTGGTATCCTTTTGCATAAACTTCCGCCGCCTCAAATTCCTACCCAGTTCGTGCAGTTGAAATATCCCCAACTGTGATACATGTGCTGATAACACAGTACTGGCTGCGAATATTAAACCCAATTGATTTATTTTTCCGAGTCCAAATTAAATAGAAATTATATCGGCTGGAGCTATGTACTACTGTATAATTAAGAAGCCGCAAGAAATTCGGATAAAATTGAGATATCAGTCGGTTTAAAAAATACATCGTTTGGATATGGAATGAATCCAAGTGTGTAAAAAGTTGCTATTGTATTCAACGGACATTCAACTTGAGCGAAACCTCAGGAATTTTGATACATGGTGAAAAAGTATGACACCAAGAAAAATGTTGAGATGTAAAGGCTTTTATTATGTTGGTTGAACACTTGCAAACATCTCAATTGAACGTGTTCAGTGACTTAATTTACTGACTATTTTATAAAATAGTCAGTCGCTTTCGGCGAATAGGGTATGTTGAAATTTATAAATTTAATTATAAACTAAAATTATGAACGATTTGGGGTATATTTGTACAGCTGCATATTTTAGGCTGCTGTTCGGTAAAATATCCTTTTTTTTCCAAGTGGCACCCACTGTTATTTTCAGTGCACAGTTACATTAAAAAACGAAAAAGTTGACTTTACTAACAAAACCATTTCCCATTTTTTTATTATACATTAGCAAACCATTTTTTTTATTGAAACTCCATTCACAACTGCACAGACATAGCAGCACTGGAATAATCAAGCAGGAATATCATTGATATAAATGTATACAACGGGTCTGCAAACAAACATCAATTGAATATTTCTATATAATCGGCAAACAACATTTGTATAGCAATTTAGCAAAATCCGTGTTACACTCGAGGGCTAATTTTTTCTAATCATAAATCCTATTCCCCCCTTTCCATAAGGCACCGTGTGATATAAGTCTTTTACCATTTGCAATTACAGTTACAAAGGCCCAGGCGTTTTTGTTCACCCTGTATGTTGTTCTATATTTCATCATTTTGCCAGCAGTTAGTTGTGTAGTGCAAAACATTACGATATAAGTTGTACGCAATTGTGAGTACCTAAGACAAATTAGTGCAAGATTTTCTTTTAAACGCATGAACGCTTTGGTAAGTCGTGGTGTCGCCTATTGCGACAGTCAGTGCCAAAAGTATAATAAAAAAGAATGCAGTAATTTTTCTAACCCAAAAATAGTCGTTTGCGAGAAGGAAACAGAATATGGAAAATACGCGACGACTTGCTCTCTGCTAATCTCTTCCTCTTACTTTTTACGCCGTTCGAGCAGAGCAAAATTGCCTATTTGCCTTCAGTTGTCACTTGCTATCCATGTACCGCAAGGTGCGAGATGCGCTAGAGTCCGAGGAGGATTACAGGTGAACTGACACGGTTTTGGAACATACCCTGAAAAGTTTCCTGTCAATAGATATGATGCCAAAAATACGATTTGTCTGAATATTTGTCAAAATTGTTAATAATAAGAAAAAGTCAGAAGTGATGCTATGGTGTCACAAAAGTGCGATGTCAAGATGCTGGCGTCATAATGTCCTGTAGTGTTGTTGCGCCAGCCAATGAGGTCGATCGTCGTAGCCGTTTCAGCAAATGGCATCGTTTATCATATGTTTGACAACTTTAGGACTTGAGGACCTAAATTAGTTTCGTTGTACAAAATAAATTTTGTAGAAATTATGGGTATTTATACATAAATCCATAATTTCTACAAAATTGGTGGAGTCACATTAGTATATTTCCATGTCAGTTCTCATTTATGTTCTACTGTGAGAAGATCAATTTATACTACTTTCAGTTCTTCTCAAACGTCTACTTTTGTTCCACCCTGTATATAGATTTCACTGAGCTTGACATGCAGTTGTCATGGCTGTTTTAAATAAGATGACATGGAGATTTTTCAGATTATAGAATCTGATGATCTCATGATCTCATGCAGACAGCAGATTTTTCATTATGTGCAGGTTCCATATAGTAGAATTCATAAGGAGGAGGAAGAACCAATGCGCGTAGCATCATATATGAAAAGTGTATAAAATATATGTAAATCATCAAATAATCATTAGAATACAAACATTATAAAATTTTCTCTATGTTCGCAACCTGGTTTTCCTCTTCTGTTGCGAGTTTCAACACCTATATCTCACATTGTAAGTCAATATATTCAATTTCCACCATTGACAGGTTTAATTTTACGTTTTATGCTATAGAAGGCTCACAATTCCTGTTGTTGACATTTTGCAGGCTCTAAAGTGCTCAAAAAGAAGTTGAATATTGATATTGGCATCATATATTATCTGCTTAATTACAATACTGTTTTAGCGTAAAACAGTTTTTAATGTCTGGTTCGGATTAATTATTTCTGCACAGATTTTGCACTTGTCACTTGTGTTTGCCGCTTTTCTAACCCCAGGGGTGAATATGTAGATAATAACTTGTTCGCCATTTAAGGTATAGCCAATGTCGTGTGAAAGTTTTGAAAGTTTAAAGACTTTTTAGTGCAGCTAAACTTCCGTTTTTAGAAGGAGAGTATTTCATGACCAAGAAAGGGAGAGAAAAATTTACCAACCAGGGAAGTTTCACATTACACCTGCCCTTGTTTGAACAAAAAACCTGAAGAATATTTTGAAGTTGAAAAATGTGCACGTGTTGCTTTTGTAGTTAAACATTCGATGTCACACCCCCCCCCCCCTTTTTGGTATAAGTGGGTTTACTTTGCTGGCAATCTACATGGGTTTTGGGCCAACACCGTGGGGCCCTTGGAAATCGTCTGTGAGGATCGTGACAAATACAGGCGGTCATGTTCTCCCCTACAACCTCTCCGAATTTCAGCATTTTGTTCTGGACCACCCTGTAATAAAATTCATGCGGTAAAAGAAACGTTGAAATGAATAGAAAATGATTTGCTTTGCGTAACTATGCAAGCCGTAGCAATGATTGACCAGCAGCAATCATTGTCGACTAGAACATTAATTTGTAGTAAATCAAGGTACGAGTATGCCTTGTACATGTCTTTCCGTTTTCCATTGCAGTAATGTTGTGGTTGTACTATGTTAATTTTTGTAAATTTTGTTATGCATGCCAACTGATACAATTAATTTCTATTTTCAGGGGTTGGAAAATTCCTTACTCGGCAGCAGTTCTGTTTTTGGGCCTCATCTGTCAGAGGACGAATGTTTCATCTGCCCGTAAGTAAACCTCAAAGTGTTTTAGGCAATTGAAGATATAATATAAGTATGCAGGATGCATATACAGGGTGGTTCAAAAGTCTTTGGAAATCGTTAATAACTTGGACAGGAAGTGACAGACATGATGACATTTGTAACATGGCAGGGGGACATTCATTTATGGCGGTATCGGTGACTTTGGAACATTTCTTCATGGTCAAATGGATTCTAACTCGGCCAATTTTGCGCTAGGTGGGTAGTTTAAATTCGGAAAAGAGAGCCGATAGTATTCTGAGCACGTTGGTGAAAACAGATTTGAAATTGGTGAATAATTGCATGAATTATCGCGAAGTTTACTTCACGGGTTCGGTAGCAACCCTGTTAGCTAACTTTTGTTGTACGGAGAATATCAGGTCTACAGCCGCTTTCTGCCCGTATGACGCATGTCCCTTAATTGTGATATCTTCAAATGTAGATACTTGTTATGCTTGAATGTATAGGGTCAGGCAGGTTTGTGGCTTCCGTGCTGTATGCCCAATGTTTAGCTTATCCCCCCATAAGGTGCCCAGCTATACCCTCTTGCGAGTTTAGAATGCGGTATTTCCTGATTGGCTGGTTCAGGATGGCTGCTTCGCGCATTGGTTTGATCGTCACGATAAGTTTTCATCCGCAAGTGAAGCAACCAGCCCGAACCAGTCTATCAGGAATTACGGCATTCTACTATTACAAAATGGTATAGTGTTGTACTATCAGGAGTACGTTGAGGCAATTGGACTGCCACGATCAATCCAACAGACAGGGAAAACCGTGTTCAGGAACTCCGTATGTGTGTCATGGTGGTCCAATGGATACATTTCGCCCTTACGACGTGGGTTCCAATCCCGCCAAATGGTGGGATTTTCAGGTACTTGACAGGGGCAGCCTCGTTGAGCCAAGAGTCTGTTGTTGCCTGACATATTGTACTGCATTGAGCACCACTTTTTAGTAGACTGTGGTAGATAGCCCCAGCTGCATTGAGGTGCGCCTGGTTTGCGTTTGTGGGTTCCTCTGAAAAGCTTCCCTACTGGCATCAAAGTTTTCTGCAGCTGGCTGTATGGTCTCCGTTCTGCAGCCTGTGTACACCGCCTGTCTATCCATATAATATCTAATATGCGCCCATTCTTCTTGATGGAATTCGCGCGTCGTGGGGGGGGGTCCCATAAGTTCGTCTGACCAGATGCTGCGCTGTAATGACCGATTCATACTTGAAAAACCACGCAACAACTTGGGCTATGCTGCTGATCTCGTGACATTTTTACTTCTGCAACGCAACCTGCAAGACAGTGAGGCTGACTCATGCGGGAAATTCAATATAGGAATTGTCCATGTTGCTGTTCAGATTGTTGTCGCTGTCATTAGTACGCGTGAATTTCATATGTATATATACATATACGTATAGTCCCAAAACGGAGTCTGTGGACTTGACTTTAGCAAAAGGGCCAAGGGTCTAAATAAGTTAACATGTAACTGGCGTGCTACAGTATTAAAGATATTCTAATGTTTTATGTACATAATCTTCACCTCTAAAAACCTGAACTTGTATTTTATACCCTTAATTGAGCGTTTCCAAACGGTTTTATGATAATTAAGAGTCAAACTTTTGTGGAAGAATGCTTTTGTTTCAATATTTTGTAACTCTTGCCCAATTTTAGCTGCGGATTATGATTCAGAGCATCAAACAGTCGTAACGATGTTTGTGCGTTACTCTACTCGCGTTTCAAATCGGTTCCGGTTTCGTTCTGATCTAGTTAATTTTGCTCTTCTTTTTTCCCAGTCTTGGCATGATCCTGTGAATTTACTGGAAAAGGGGTTCACCCCTATTCCATATTTCCCATTTCACAAACCTGGTATATACAGTAAAGGCTGTCAACAAAGTAACGGTGGGGTTTAGTGTGGAAACAACTTTCAGACAATCTATATAATAATACAAGGCACATTCAAAAAGTTAGTTGCGCTTGAATTTATTAAAAAAAGTAATGCGGTATTCCGGTTTTCCGTAATTTGTTTTACAAAGTACACACCTTTAGCTATTTCCCATGTAATTACCAAATTTATTTAAACGCTTGTGTTAATGTGGTACGAGTTTTTCTAATCCAACTTTTAAAAGTGTCCGTCTAATAGCAGATACTTATTTGCATTTTGGTCCTATTCATTTGATTGATATTGTTGCTTCCCATAAAGTCGTTTTCCATAGGACTGGACGCATAAAAGTCATAGGGTGCAAGGTGCGTACACTTTGTTTAATTTGATTATGAATTTTCATGGACTTGTCCTTTGAAAGGAACGTTTAAATTGAAAGTATGAGAATTTACATGTAACTCCACAGAAATTCATAATCAGTTGAGCCAAGTGTACAGTCCGTATACATTGCACCCTATTGTTTTCATGTGTCCAGTCCTATGGAAAAGGACTTTGGGAAGCGACAATATCAATCAAGGACCAAAAAACTCGCCCACATTAACATGCTAAGTGCTTACATAAATTTGGTAATTACGCAGGAAATAGCTAAAGGTATATGTACTTTGTAAGTATAGTGCCCTACTTTTTTAAAATACATTCAGAGCAACTAACTTTTTGACTGTCCCTCGCTTTATAAAGATATGAACATACATAGCATATATACATATATTTATCAATGTATGTACATTTTCTGCTACATTCTTGTGATTATCCTGCTCTAATTCTCTTTCTTTTCATTTTCAATCTATCCAATTACATTTCTGTATGCTGAATGCGGGAAATGCAGAAAGCGGACTTGGATTAGATTCTGATTTCATCTACCATGGCTCTAATGTGGACAACAATCTCGTCCTTACAGAGATTAACCGTGATGATGAAGATGGTAAATACCTGCATTTGTTTTCTTTCTTTCCACTATCTTTGGGTTTTCTAACTGACGGTGTGCAAATGTTAGTAAGCTGGATTCAGGACTGTTAAATTTGAAGGTGTTAAGCGTGTTGAAAGTGTTGAAAGTGTTAACAAAGATGTGCTTTTTGCTGCTGTATAACCATATGATAAACCAGCCAATGGAATCACTTGTACATTTCCAACACACTTCAACGCCTGCAATGACTTGCCTTTTAACTTTTAAACCTATTATCATTAATTTGGAATGGTGCTTTGAAAAACGCTATTAAAATATATCATGAAATATGGCATGAAATATGTAAGCACTGCATGATGGATATATCCTACTGCATGGTATTTGTTACACATAACAGCTAAACATCTACAGTTACGTATTTTGCGATAGCCCATAGGCTATAATAGAGAGAAAGGATAGGAAAGTCCAGTCAGTCACGTCAGTGCATGTTTTACTTTACATCACAATGTTTACTCCATCTTAATTACGCTTACTGACTGCAAATTGGGCACAGGTGAATCGTTCAGCATTTTTGGGTGCATATGGGCCAGCTACACAATCAGTCTATTCAAATGTCCAAGCAATAGTTAAGTCCAAGCAATGACGTTTAAAAATGTTTCTTTATTTTATGCTCCTGGTTGTATAATACTGTGCCACTGGTGAATCTGTGCCGGTGGGTGGAAAAGGATTATTTTGTTCTGAGGGGAGAACCCCTACACTCCAGACCTGGACTTTTATTTTCAAAGTAAGAACAAGGGCCCACCGCCATACCTGTGAGAAAAGAGTGTTATAGGGTCTTTCCCCTCAGACCCTCAGACCAAGATAATCCGGCACAGATGCAGTGGCACTATACATCATTTTACAGTCATTAATTCACAAAACACGAGCCAGAATGTATTGCAAAATGTGAGAATCAGAATGCAGAGATGTTTGTAACATATCAATATTTTGAGTGGAGTACTCTGAAGGTAAATTAAGGTGGGGAATAGGGGATGTAGTTGTTGTTTTCATTCATCTACCGAACCTTTTTTGCTGGCTGGATGACCACCACGCAATTTGTTCCCAAATACAGTCTACCCTCGCTATAAGAGCCCTGTTTGTCTGGTTTCAATTTGCCAATTACCAAGCAATTACTTATAGTGAACAGCATTTATACCCGCGTACAACAGCACGTGTGTCGGTAGGCTGTCAAAGGCTGCTATGGATAAATGAATGGACATAACTTTTGTTGGTTTTCTTCACTGTGAGAAAAGTACTACCTACATATTTGTCATGTGTGCTTGTTTTGAGTCGGTCAACTTTCCAGCAATTACAAAGCGCTGGACCATCTGGCAGACCCACATTCTCTTAAAACATTGTGGCTGCTATATGCAGAGGGAATTTATAGTGTTGCGTGGTCAGGACAATGATGGAAAACCATTTACAGATCGCAGAAAAATATTGTATCTGTTACAGGAAATCTGCCTCTTACAGAAGCTATTATATTGAATGTTGCTATAGCTCTATACATGCTAATTAATTTCAATTCTAATGAATTCATTACACTATGATTTGCTTGGGGAAATATTGTATTTTTGGAACCACACCCCAATTTATACGCATAGCGTGAATTCTGAACATTCCAATTCTACTTTTCCTACAGCATTTAATTCTATATATAGGAACAATTTTATAGCCACAATCAGGCTGCTCTTTCGCCTGCTCTAAATAATGATATTTTCTGATCTGGATTGAAGCATGTTGAGACACCCTGCAGTTTCCATGTGATTCAGACAACCAAAGCATATACTGTATATAACAAAACTAATTGAAATACATCTGGTACCATTTGACACCATGCTTCCCATACTTTATAGTATAGATTAATACCGAGTTGGCAATTTAATTCGTGCACAATTGTATTCTCGACAATCGGGTCACCATTGGGCTGCAATATCGAGCTTATAACATGATTGGGTATACCGTATAGAATGTAGGCAACCTTTATCTTTGATATAAAGTAGCGGTCAATGCTCCCCTCACCACATCAAGGCATAAAATTCACTCGCTTAAAATTCACTTGGCTATAACACAAATCGGCCAGCACGCTTAAATTTGATGTATAATGATAATGCGTGGGAATACATTCAACTAAAACCTGTGTGCATTGGCAATTTTGTAAATTACTTGCATCATTTTATTACATTTCCAGAAAATGAAGTTGAAGATGTGAACAGCATATGTCCTGAAATCAAGCCTGGGGAAGATGATCTTCCAGGTGATTGTATTATTTTATTTTTGCTTGCGTGATGTATGATTTTAAAAAACGCATGAATTGCATTGCAGGTTTCGATTTCATTCGGAAATTTGGGTTGGATGGCCTGGACTTTGATTTTCGTGGTGTGAAACGTGTTCGAGGTTCTAATAAAATCCAGACTGCTTACCGTTTGACTAAAGAAGCAGATCTCCGCTTATCTACGAGGTAAATATACTATTGTAAGACTTGCGTACCCAATTACGTATTATGGGGATTTGAAAAATATCATTACAAAAAAGGTATATATGTATGTACACTCACTTGCGCAACTTGTGGTGCTTTATCACACACTTGAGGGTGTAAGCACGAGCCCCATTCGGTGCATTTAATCATTTGAAAGGTGTTTGAGCACCAATAATGGTGTAAAATTTCACCCAGCTTTGGATGACGAACTTGGGCCGTTGATAGAATTGAACACGAGACACCCGAGCGGGTTTATCCCATCCCACAGGAATCCATCACATGATGGGTCTCATAACACATCACACACCACCATAGAACACAATTACAGCTAGACCACCATGAACCATCACGATGTGGTGTGTTATGAGACCCATCATGTGATGGATATTTCAAGTAGCTAGGGATGGGATAGCTATAGTCATGTTTTATGGGAATTAAATGTTCTGATTTGGCAGTTCATTGTACTAATATTTCAGGAGAGTTTTTCCGAGAGACCTTCCTGAGGAGTTTTCGCTGGTTAGCACATTTCGGCTAAGAAGGCAGACTAACAGACCATGGTACTTGGTTCGGATAGAAGACGCGTTAAAAAGGCCTCAATTTGGCATAACATTCAACCCGAAAAAGGAAACCATGGACTTTTACATAATGGACTATGGTGGTCGCCTCCAGACTCTTACTTTTACTGACATCAAGGTAAACAAATTGTTTCATTATTATCCTTCATTACAGATGGTGTTCGAAATGCCAATAGTTTTAGTGCAGATATGCGCCCATATGATATACATTTGTTTATTATTATTGAACATTTTGCCAGACATACGTTATGTGATCAGATATCAAATATTACATTTCAGTTTATCTGAATTGGATACAATGTTTCGATGAAATCATGGAGTGCTGTATTTTCAAATATTTATAGGTTTTTGACCTAAACTGGCATAAAGTTGATGTCAGCGTCTACAGAGATCGAGTAGTGCTATTTTTGGACTGTGAAAGGCTATCTAGTTTACCTTTGGAACCTAGAGGACCAATCGAAACAAATGGGGAAATTATTTTGGCGCAGTATAGAAGAGGAGGAACAGTTTTGGTAAGTACAGACATTAATTATAGCATGCGTAACCAATATCTAGTAAATAAATATCCAATTAAATGAATGTAAGATATTTGTTGATATTGTGACATCTGCGTGCAAGAGTTCCATTTTATTTGCAATAAGTTTATCCACATTACATCTTTGTTTACATAATGCCACACCTTGGGAGTCTCTTTGAGCTTGTTTTCTTCGTTGTCTTGATACGGTCATTGATGCATCTGAAGTGGTTTTCCCTGCAACGCATGTGAAGGGTCGCTGTTCAGGCAAACTGCAGTTTTTCGAACGTCGATATCTCTGCTCAATTTCATCGTATTTTCAATATTTTTGTCACCTTCCGAACCAGCTAGATGTGCACATCATTTCCCTATAATTCATAGTACCTGCCTATCTTGCAAGTTACAAATTCCGCATTTTCGAACACGCTGATTGTGTGTTCCAAAGTCCTCAAAGTGCACATAACCAGATGTCCCCCAACGTGCACATCATTCATTTGCTAAATACCAACCGTGCGAACGTTAGCTGACTCACCCTGTATATCTACATACGGCTCTAAAGTGTGGGCTACTATCGCACCCCAACTATACAGTATAATAATTCATATATTAATTATAAGCACGATGGAAGTGTTCCCATATGTAAGGGGAACTATGGCCGGCTCGACACTATGTGAACATTTATTAAGAACAAATAAGAGCATTGAAATGACACACGCGGTTTTAGACAATTCAATACCTTGCGTGGATAGGACAATTGATATTTTGCATAACCCCAGTCTGTCTTAACTAAAGTTTAATGTCACGCGCACTGTGAACGCGAAGAATGGGATGAATTCTATTTTATATTTCAGATGGATTTGCAGTGGATGGTTATGAGCTGCGACCCAACCCGTCCCGAAAGAGAAAATTGCGACGAATTGCCAGTCAGTCTGTATAGCTGTGAGTTGCGTAACATTCCCTGTATTATACTGACATTTGAATGTCCCTTTCAAAGCCAGCAATCCCTCTGATTGAGGAAAAAAAGTGTGACCTAGTCTGTCCACAGGGGCCTCCAGGATTCAACGGAACTGATGTGAGCACTTTTGTGGTCCTTATGCAAAGCATTGAAGTTAAATGCATTCAATGACTATAGGGGTCTCCGGGGCCTTATGGACCACCAGGACCCCGAGGAATTATCGGGGAGCCTGGAATACCTGGGTTTCCAGGGCAGAGAGGCGAACCAGGGTCGCAGGGTCAAAAGGTAGGTGTCGGTGGATGCATGAACTTGCTATTTCTAGGTTAATTCTGCAGCTTTTCTTCCATGCGTTCAAAGGGTGAAGTAGGTTCACTTGGCCCTATCGGACCCGTTGGACCGCAAGGCCCACCGGTAGCTGTTTTATCATTAATAATGCTATTGGATAGATCCTTATTGTAAACTTTGTTACTTTTCCAATAAAGGGAAGGCCAGGTGAGAGAGGTGAAGGCGGATCGCAAGGCATACAGGGACCACCGGTACTATGCAAATTCTCTAATGAACTTTTTTAATTAAGTAATTTTCATGCAATGTATGTCGATAATGTTGGTCTGACATCAGATATCAGCAATTACTCTGAGACTTGCATGTTCAAGGTGCCATCAAAAAGTTCAAAAACTGATTTAATTGCAGGCAACTGGTTAATCTGAGAGTGGATTCAGTAGTACGTCCTTGGCAATATAGTCTCCTTAAGGGAAGATTCACCAAATTTGATGTCAGTGTACTTGATTCTTTGGATTGACACCAAATTTGATGCATTTTACCCCAGAGGGGGGGGGGCTGCTGTCTATAAGTGAATATGTATCTTTTTAATTAAGCAAGTACGGAAACATTTTATTGGCACCTCGTAAGATATTCTCATTTGAAGTAGGCCGCTTGCATTATTTTTCATAATTTTTAGGGTGCTGATGGACAACTTGGAGAAAAGGGGAGTCCAGGACTTCCAGGAAACCCAGTAAGAATTACTAGATATAGGAGACGTATGTCAGCCTGCAAAAGTTTAATTTATAATTCCTGCGCAGGGTGTGCCGGGAGAGTCGGGACCTCGAGGGCTACCTGGTATACCTGGAGACGCAAGACTTGTAAAAACAAAAATATTATAGTTAGTGCAAAGTTAATTGCATGATGTTTATCTTGCCTTTTCTATGTGATTTCAGGTTGTAGGTCCTGCGGGGGAACAAGGCGTTCCTGGTGTGCCTGGCCAAAAAGTATTCAGTGAATTGTTACAATGATCGTTTGATGTATACAGGGTGCGCATATCATATTGCGTCTTCCCCTTTGGAAGATTCCTAAATGATATTGAAATAACATAATTTATTCCTTCAACTAGCAGTCGGGTCAAATGATGGCCGTCGTATTTTAAAATCATCAGAAATCTTTAGCAAAAGTTTCAGGAAATTACTTTGATTCCAAACAATGTTGCAGGATATCAGTATTTTTTAAAATTAGATTCGATCCTTGGTATGTTCAAAGTCAATTAAACGTATCGTATATGGTACTGCAATAACCCTGCATATACAATGTAACATAAAGTAAATTCGTATATTTTTCGTCTGATAGGGTGACACTGGAGACAAAGGGTCACGTGGTGCACGTGGAATTCAAGGACTTGAGGTACTCGTAACTACATTTGCAATATTTCCTTATCACGTTGATCAATCATGATGTGGTAACAATTTTAAAATGTAAATTGTGCTTGCCTTTCTGAATTATAATTATACCGGTCCAGTATTGCGTATTGATAATTAAGGTACAATTTTAATTGTAGGGTGCAAAAGGTGATACAGGAGATGCCGGCCTAACTGGAACAACTGGCTCTAAAGTAAGACACTTGAAATAAAACCTCCTGACATTCGAGTTGTTATTTTATATCATTTAACTTTAGGGTGAACCTGGTGACCGTGGTCTACAAGGATTACCTGGAATTCCTGGAGAACAGGTTCCCATCGCAATCATTTCAAGATCAAACATTGCGCTGTTGTTCGCTATGTAATTTATTAGATTGTTTTCATGTCACTTAGGGTTTCCCTGGGCCTCCAGGAACACCCAGCACAGGAACATCATTTGAACCTATAACGGTAAATTAAAAAAAGCATCGATGTTATAAATTATTCCATCAAGACAGATACTGATTCCGTGGTTGAAATGTCATATAATATTCAGGGTCCACCGGGTCAACGTGGTTTTGCTGGTGAACCAGGAACTGCTGGGGAGAAGGTGCCAGACAGATTTAATTGGTGTAGTAAATTATTAGTTCTAAACTCGATTATGATAAACAAATAGGGTGAAAAGGGTGCACAAGGTGATCGAGGAACGCAAGGCGACAGGGGAGTAAAGGTGTGTTTAGGGAATTCTTCACCTTGGGGTTATTGACCATTTCATCCAACTCGTGCATTTCCAGGGTGATAAAGGAGAACGTGGTGACCAAGGTATACCTGGATCGGATGGAGCTACAGTAAGAAAATAGTTAATCTATAATGTGAGGTTGCAGCACAATGTTTAATAGTTTTATATGATGATCTAATCTCATCGCACTAAAGGGGTTACGAGGAGCTGCTGGAACTCCCGGTTCCATGGGACCAAAAGGGGAAATGGTAAATGTTTTCCATAATAATATGAACTTTCGGATATATTAATACAATCGGTAAAATTGTTTTAGGGCCTCACAGGTGGCCCTGGACTTATTGGCCCACCTGGGCTCGTTGGAATGCCTGTAAGTCAATATGTATAACCTCAGTCCTCGTAAAAATTAAGCTAACCACCAAAAATGTTCATTTGAAAGGGACCTGCTGGACCAATCGGACCGTCTGGGCCCTTGGGATCGAAGGGAGATAAGGTTTTTATATTTCATTATGCTTTCTTCAGGTTCCTAAAACTCTCAAAACGTTCCCCAATTAGCTTTTATTACGTTGTCATTTCTTCAGAACTGACGTTGTTCATTGCCTACAGTTTTGTATTGATGACTTTAATTTAAATTAAATTGTTACGCCGCAGTACGTGTATGTAACTATAAGAATATTTTATTTGAACTTAGGGTGATGCCGGTACTCCTGGTCTTCCAGGAGATGTTGCTCAAGCTGGAGAACCAGTATGTGGATATAATCAATGTTATAATGTACCCCAGTCGCTGCATGGACGCGCAGACCTCGTTAAAGGATTAAAGCACTCTTTAACTTGTTTTAATCCCTTAACGAGGTATAGATCCAACGACCGGAGTACATTAGTTCCGATTTGCCAAATCTAATATACTGATTAAAAGGGTCCTCCTGGAGCTAAAGGCCCCCCTGGTGATCCTGGTAACGATGGAGGAAAAGTAAGAAAGTCGCCTTGTGTTGAAGGATTTCTTTTTAACATGAACGTATAATTGTACAGGGTGATAAGGGTGATCCTGGACCAGCGGGCCCAGTTGGATTACAGGGTATTCCGGTAAGTTACATAGTACAATGTTATTTATTGGACCAAGAAGTTAGAAGTGGGTTCTGCTTCTAACTCCTTGATGGGACAATTCTCGATTTTAAACTTGCTGCTATATTTTCATAAATTAGGGCGCACCAGGACCTGCTGGGCAACCAGGAGATGAAGGAGATATGGTAATAGCTTGAAATAAACATTATTGTTAACGTTACGCTGTTTGTTGAAAATATGATTATGACATTCATTAACCCCAATTTCTGTTTTCACAAAAGATTAATTTCTAAATGCTGTATGATGTGATTGCAAACATCCTGTCAATTATGCCTTGCATAATTGGCTTTATTGAATAATTTGTTTAGGGCATAAAAGGAGAAAGAGGCGAACCAGGACCCCCGGGGCCAGAAGGACCTACGGTTAGTGCAATTTTACAATTTTTGCTGTATTAGACGTAAATTGTCAATTCTTACATGTTACTATTTTAAATGTCATTGATCTGTATTTTCCAAAGAATTGATGTTGTTAATATTTGATGCATTTTAAAGGGCAGAGAAGGAGTTAGAGGAGCCATGGGACTACCAGGAGGCACTGGTCATAAAGTGAGTGTTCCTTTAACATATTTAGATCTACCAAAATGTAGTACATTTCATTAAATTTAACACGGTGTCAATAGTCATTGTACGTAATGTACGATGTACGCGCATTATTATCTTATTGAAACCACACGATTTACCTTGGTTTGAATCAACATGTCATTTACGTCTTTGGGATAAGTAATTGTTTATTATCTTAATTGCAACAGGGTGATAGAGGTGATCGCGGTACTGAAGGTCCCATGGGTCCAAGAGGATCACCTGGTCCACTGGTAAGTGTACTTCTTTGAAATGTCTGTTGTCCTATCAAGATTATGGATGGTAAACAATTTGTTATATGGTGCGCTGAAATTTACCTTAGTCATTTGTAACGGTCGTCTACCGTTACCATGGTCTTCTATCTTCCGATACCGAATAATGAAGTGGAGACTGCTATATAACTCGCGTTGAGATTTGGCAGTTTAATACCTATACGTCTGGCATAGGCAATCACATAAGACTATGTCCATACTAAGGCATAGCTAAGACGCAAAGACAAACTAAGACTAAGAAGACCTTGAGGCCCATTGCGTAAGGTCACTCACGATCACCCAAACTCGTGAGAATTCGGATGCGGAGGAGTAACATGAGATAAAACGACTTGAGCAAATTCGAAAGTTACAGAGTGGCGGGATGTCCGTTACACATTCTCATTGCATACGTTCGTTCACCTGCAGCATACCACATTATACATATATACGTTGCAACAGAATAGACTATAGTGCTCCAGCAGCCTTTATTCCGTAGACCTACATGCTAATATCATGCGGGATGTCAGGGATGAACTGTGTGTGATTATGCAAATATAATGATTAGTTGGAAGTAAAGACGCGAAATTTACAGGGCAATACTGGCATTGCTGGACCTCCTGGACCACCTGGGCTTCCAGGTTTAGAAGGACGCCAAGGACCTCCTGTAAGAATGACGCTGCAATTTTAGTATTTGTCAGAATACATAACTTTCATTAATATTATCTGTGCAGGGACCTCCTGGTCCACCTGGCCCTCCTGGTCAAACCGTACGTGTTTTTGTATTGTTTTTGTTAAATAATTTCCGTCTGCATTCAAGAGGTATGTTCCAAGCAAGCAAAACGGGTGTAACGAAAATACGTTTTGTTATCTTCGAACACTCCATTTTTGTAATCTGCATATTAATAAGAATTTCTTAATGAAGGATGTCATAAGCACCAATGTAGTGGATATGGATGACGACTATGGCAAGCCTGGGCAGCCGGTAAAATATTGCAAAAGTTGGCAGTTTTTCTCATTCACCTAATTGTTATTCTAAATGCTGTTGTTAGGGTCCTGCAGGCCAGATTGGCCCGCCTGGCTTGGTAAGTTCATTCGTTCTTTAAGATCCGGTGTCACAATACAATTTTTCCTAAAGTTGATACGTTGCACTTGCGCAGCCTGGTGAAAGAGGCGCAGATGGTGACCGTGGTCCACCCGGTGTTCCTGGATCATCAGGTATTCCTGGACAGTCGGGTCCACCAGGGATGACTGGTCCACCGGGAAGCAGAGGTCAACCTGGAATGCCAGGGCTTCCTGGACCACCGGTAAGCAATTGTATTTATCTATCGGCTCCTTGCGTTTGTACGTTTAGTCTAGCTAATGAGCCTTTAAAGGCTCACTACTACTCATAGTATTTGAAACAAATAACAGGGACGTGGCTACACTGAAGAAGAAGTGAGAGAGATCTGTGCCGCTGTACTAAGTGGTGAGTTCATCCTGTAAACGTTTGTACACGTAGTAAAAGCAAAAATTTGGATAAAGGTTAAGATTTCATAGATGAATTGATGCGGTAGGGGGCAGCGGTGGCACTTTGTTATATGCACTATTTTCCAAGGTTCCCCGTTAAAATCTCACCTCACTTTATCCATCCCCTGGACATAACAACCTCTGTCAACTCTTTTTTTCTGCGGTTTGTTTGTTTTTGTTTTTTTATTCAGCGCAATTGGCCGAGTTGACGGCGCAACTTCAAGGGCCTCCGGGGCCACCGGGTATTGGTAAACAAGGTCGGCCAGGCATTCCAGGACCCCAGGGACGTCCAGGTACCGCAGTTACAATTCAGCACTGTGCCCTCTTCATTCTGGCAATCATTTCGATCTTTCACATTAATACCTCTTGATGCGATTGGCGAGCTACTTTTGTCATTATCACGAACTTGTAATTGTTAAAGGGATTTCAATATCCATTTAACAATCCCGAGTGCATTAAGAACACGCGCAATTTTTATTCTTTCAACGGCAAAGTTTGGTTTCATCTTCTATGACAAAAATTAGCACCACCATGAAATTATAATGCACTTGTTAATTATTAAATTATTAGATAAAGTCTGTTGGAAAGGTTCACCTGACTGTATATATTTTCAACAATTGCTGCGTTGATGGGCTATTTTTTGTCATGGATTGTGTCTTGATAGGAAAATAAGACAGTGAAACTCCTGGGATTGCTATCCTTTATTCTATCCTTTTTCTTATGTTTTCTTGATTCTCAAGTAGGCATCGTCTGCCCCCAGCCAACCATTTCCAATGGATTAATCGATTTCGATCCTCTGTGTTACTTGAAGTCCACCCAAATTTTTCCACAGCTCTTGCCATTGTACTATTGCAATTACTTAATTTTGCTGTAGATTTTTGTGTGCAAGGGAAATGATAGTTGCAACGCAATAATAGATTGCATCCTATCGCCAATCAGACAATTAGTAGAAGTATCATTAAGCAGTAGAATCGGTATCCTTCAAATTGGGGTGGGGGACATCAACATTAAGCTCCAATATACAATAATAAGTACGTATATAGTGTCTTTCTGAGGGTTATGAAAGCAGCAGGGTGAAAAAAAATTATGGAGCTATTGGAAATGTCTTTAAAACGGTTAATTTTGGAATTCATGTGGAGGGAACTTAGAATTCATGTCGTAATTAATTATCCCATGTCATCTCAAAGGTCGGCACATTTCTATCTTTGTAACCGAAAAAAGATGGAACACTAGTTCCAATTGGAAACTTGCAGAGCATAGTAAAATTGGGAACACAATTCTGGATTTTGTATTGACAGTTCAATTACACAATGAACGTGCCAAGCAGGGAAGTTAGACTAAGTGTGCTGTAAGAAAGCATGACAGCTCTGCGATGAGGTATCTGGCATTGCAGTTCTTCCAATTCTGTGTAGAATTGGTACCGCACAACACGTGCAATTGGTTTCTGAAGCTCGCTGCATGCTGATGTTGTAACGATTCTGTGCGAGAGACCTGATGTGGGTCGTTATACTGCATTTTTAACGAGTTTCAACGACCTCAAAAATGATTTGGATGACAACAATGTGACGTGCATTGTCACCAATGATTGGATGAGGCATATAATTCGCAAATTAATGGCCACTTGAAACTAGATGATGATGATGACCAGTTTCCCTTGAATGTCCTGTGGCCAGACGAGGCACAGTTATGCCGAAATGTGATTGTCAACAGGCATATCCTGTGAGAAAACGCTTATGGGATCCCACCACATTTCTTGCCGACCAGGGTGGTTTTTGACTTGTAACTAGAGTTTTATAACATGGAGATCCATGGATATTGGCCTGAACTATTAATTTTGGACGAGTTAAGCGACCTGATTGCATTTTGTTTGCTTTTTTGCGAGCTAAATCGTTGCTCAAATGTTTTTAACTGAATAAGCATGCAGCATGACCACCCACTGCAAGGTCTGTCGCATGGAATTATTGCATTACTATAGCGTGTACCCAGCTCCGGAAACCAATTATAAAACTTCATATTGGGTAAACTGAGCTCTGGAGGGGAAAGGATTATCTTGGTCTTTCTTTTGTATACTAATTATAAGTCAAAGTCGGCACCCTCCACCCCTTTGCACCCCCAGAGCTGAGTTTACCCTGGGACCACTATTCAGACAACTCATTCACAGACCTTTCCTGCCATGCAGCACACTGGCATTGCGGCCCTTTTGAAGAGGGGGTCCTGGTTAGCAAGTTTTGATTATAATTGAGCTACAGAATCCAGATATCAATAATGTAAAACTCTGGAATTGTGTTTATGATACCAAACCATTTTCAAATTACTAGCTTGCTTTAATTAACTAGTCCTTCAAATAAATAAATAAAATTTCAACGTTTAAATTACTTTGTTCAAATGAAGTCTCCATGCATTTCAATGTTTCCAGGTGAATAGCAACCCTGCAGATAAAGTGCATAACAAATTAGGTGTATCAGCATGTAGAGTTTTGCGTAGAAGTGGTGAACACTAATGATATTTATCACAGAGGACTTGCTTAAACCGTGTTAATTTGTAACGCCAGCAAGAGCTGTGGAAAAATATTTGACTCGCTATTCGATACACAGAGGACCTTGACAATATTCACGAACAATGTGTTTTTCCTTTATGAAATCCAAATTACCTCCAAATTTGTCTGCAACTCCTGAAGTGATGGTAATAATTTTTGTGGAAATGCGGAAATTTGTGCAGAGAAAAGGGAGGAATTGACCCGGGGACTGAGAGGTCCTCCGGGGTCGCCTGGATATGGGCGCACGGGCCGACCAGGTCCGCGGGGGATAAAGGGCATCCCAGGTAGTTTTCTCTCTTATACCCACTACAAACACACCAATCACATTTCAACATTAAAGTTTCTTCTGTTGGTATCAAACGGGAATCGTTCGCACTCTGCGCAACTGCTTCGTGGTGTGAAGCGATAAGTAAATTAAGGACGCGGCGCTGATATTTATTTATGACTGCTTTCAGGAGATAACGGACCACCAGGTTTACCTGGTGACAGAGGTTTCATGGGAATGCAGGGGAATCCAGGTCCTCCAGGTTCTCACGGACCGAAAGGTACTCTTTGCTATTATTTGCCCGTAATTGTGACATTTATTTCTGTATAGTAGCAACACATTTACGGAAAGATTTGCTTGAAATTATCTTCTATTATAACAAAATAATAGACTGGGGCCATAATATGGTGCTGCTGGTTTGTGTACATACACATCTTCAAATCCCAAACATCGCCAAATTCTAGCAAACGTTAGCTACATTGAGACTACGTTTTTTGAGTTATCGACAACAAAGTTTTGCCAAGAAGGCTATAATAGTTTCCACAGATTTTGCTGGAATAGTAAATAATAATGCTCATTCGTCCTTATTTCTTCTAGGCGAGCGAGGTGAAAAAGGTGAACGCGGACCGGAAGGAGTTGGAGTCGAGGGTCCTATGGGTCTTCGGGGTATCCCAGGTTGTCTCATAATATAATATAGGCTCCTTTTAATCAATTTTGAATGCGGGAAATGTAATTGATTTGTTTAAATTTGAATCAGGGCCTCCAGGTCCACCGGGCGTTGGGCTTTCGGGAAGACCAGGTGAAAGGGGCCCACCTGGTCGGCAAGGTCCTCCTGGTGTCAGGGGTTCGCCAGGTCCGCAAGGGCCTCCTGGTTTTTGCGAGTTTTGCAATTATCAGGGAGCGGAATTGTTGCCGGTTGGGCCACAGGCGGATAACAAAGGCCCAGGACGATAAAAAACAAAACTCAGGTTTATCAACTGCCCAAGAACAAGAAATGAAATCGCATTCATTCATTATGCCCCGTTGATGACACTGAATTGGTTGTTTTAATTTCGCATCAACACTGCCACTTTTGATAGTACCAAAGTGTGACTATTGGTACTCCTAAACTTTTCTAGAAATTCATGTGATCTAGATTGTTGTTGGGTTTTGTGTTTAATACCTGATACATAGTTTGAATGAATTGGGCTTGGGATGATGCACTCGTTGAGAAGAATAGGCATATTTGTACCACCGGAAATGTTGTCATTTTAAAAAAGAAACGGGGAATTAACAGCCAATTATATCGACAATTGACAGCCACTTGTTCAATACTTGCCTATGCTGGCAGCAATTGTTGTAAACCCGTGATAAAGTCATCGTTAAACTTTCATCTATATTACTTTTTTTAACTCGCTTGCTTAGAAGGAAATGTATTTTAGTCATTTACGGCTTAATCTATAAGCTTAATGGAACATTTGTTGGCTTTATGTTGCAGAAATACAACTGTTCAATCGATCACAAATTGTATGTGACTTATGTTCCAAATGATATTGCAAAAGTCAATGCACACGTGTGGTTTATTATGAAAGTCGATTTTATTTTAATTTCTGTGCCGTCCCTTTCAGCAGCTGAATGGTAAAGCTGAACAGACGAGGTTTCTAACCAAGGAGTTGGTTTCACAACTTTTCCCGAAAGTAGCTGCTAAATAAAATTTCTCTAAAAATTGTTAAACAACAGTTGACAATATAGTTATAGATTGTGATGTCCTGCTGGTCGTCACACAATGTCATTCTATAGATTGCCCAGGAGGTCGATTGTCAGAGCTGTTGAAGCCAATGGCAGCGTATTTCTTTAACATACACACTCCGCCATTTTTAAATTTCACAATTTCAGACGCAATAATGCCCCAAATAGCTTAAAACTTTGAAACCAGGTTCCTAAGTTGGGGATCATGACGTGTAGCTTTTTGCGTTTTGGCCTGTAATGTCAAGTTAAACATTGTTAGCTCACCTTTAAGGTATTGGCGGTTCAATTCGTGATAAAAGAAGGAATTCTTTCATTGTGTAGAAAATAATGTGAAAATCCCTGTGTATAGACATGCTGTAAAATATACAGGAATATTGTACATTTTCCAAAACATGCAAAGTGTACACGTGCATTTATCGCTCCATGATGCTGCGATCTGGGGCTGCAAAATAAATGAAAGGATAATATTTTTTCCGTAACAGTTATATTTTCGGAAATTTTGCCAAATGTCCAAATGTATAAACTGAATTTTATGTTTTCAGTGTATTTCATGTAGACCATAGTTAAAATGTACGTTAATTCGCTGTGGATTTGTTAGCTTCACGTGTGCTGCTGTCAATTAAATGTAGTTTACATAACTTATACTGAAGCCGTTTATACATTAATCTTGCTTTTTAGATGGCTGTTCAGAACGGCCGGTACATGCCAATCATATTTCTAAAAAAGTTGTTTGCAAAGACGCATTCGTATTTTGGTAAATCATACCTATATTATAATTGAAATGTTATAATTAGAGGTTTTAATAAATATGCATAAAGTGGATTCCGGAAGTGACCTATGAAAATAGATGCAAAATGCAAAGCAAGGATACAATCCTTGTACAAAGGATCATGCAAATGCTAGTCCTGCGCAGGAAACATTATGCAGAACAACCTTTCAATGTCCTGCATGGTATCCCCATGCATTCCTGCAAGAATATTCCTGCAGCTGCTATAATGCTCTATTTTGTTTTGCTTTTTTGGAAACTTCATGCAGCTGGAGTGCATCTTAGGGGCTGTCCATAAATTATGTCACAATGTTTGCTTATTTTTTGAGCCTCCCTTGTCACAATATGTCACAAATCTCTAAACCCCCTAAATACATGATATCACATTTACTTTGACCCCTCCCCCAAATAAAGGCTATATATACCCTAATGAAACGTTCACAAATCAGCTGCCGGAAAACACATTTTTGTTATTAGTATACATATTGAGTTTGCAAAATGCAGTGTCTGCTTTTATCACTTGCAAACGAAGTTCCTTTCATTCCTCCTAGTGTATTGTTTCATCAACTGCTATACTCTCCTAGTATATACAGGGTGAGTCACCTAACACTGACCTGCTCAATAGCTCAAATTGTGTGCAGGTGATCTATGGTTATTTGCAGGAATATATTCCTATTGGAAATAACCATCACATACTTAGTAGGTTATGGAACTGTGGTCCATAATGGGATGTAAACACAGCTTCTCTGGAATAACAGTCCTTTTTGTAGATAGATATTTTTATTTCTTACCCTTATCGGGTTTAGAAAGGGGTGTACTTTACATCTAACAACACAACTCATCTCCACCCCCCTATAATAATGATGGCCCCCTGCCATCGCAATCCTTGTTGCAAGGTGGCTACGTTGGCTGTTGTTCCATCCCATTATGGACCACAGTTCCATAACCTACTGTGTGATGGTTATTTCCAATAGGGATAGTGCTTGACCTTGGACTGCCCTAGTGGTGCAGTCAAGGACATTGGATTTCTACCTTTGATACCGTAGCAGATAGGGCCATCACAAACTATTGAGCAGGTCAGTGTTAGGTGACTCACCCTGTATAATCGTACCTCATGCATATGCCTGTAATACAAACTGAATAGCAACGAACATTGATGTGCAGTCCACTTAATATAAGAACATTCTGTATGAGAGCTCTTATAACGAAGGTTTAATTACAGTACACTGTAGATACGTTTATTATGGATTTTATACGAGGACAATCATTTGAATTTCGCGGTGTATGATGTCCCATCGAGTGAAGACCCGCCCACTATCGTATTTTCATTGAGTCACAACTCCAGCAAATGAAGCGCCGTTATTTTCGTAGTGAATCCTGTGCACGTGTGATCTGTTCTACAACAATCACATGGAATCACATGCAGAAATGAAGAGCGCAGCAACTACCTCGTAAAAGATGGATGAAAACAATTGTTTGCCCAGTACAAGTTCGGCATCGTTATTTCAAACGATTATAGATGGTGACCTTACGGATGAACAGTGGGAGACTTTCAGAGAGATGAAGAAACAGGTGGATCCATGTATATAATTTAACATTCTTGAATTCAATCAACCCCAAACCTAATATACAACTCCTTGATTCAATTTTACGTGATCTAATTGTCTTTAATTATATAGGCCAGGAATCTAGTAGATGACGACAATGACAGCGAATGCAGTTCAATCGATGAGGAAGATGTGGTGGAAATGAAAAATTTAGAAATTGATGACAATGTTGAAAGTGCATCAGAAGCTGAAGATAAACGCACTGAAGAACTCACAACTAAATACATAAATGGTTTGCTTCTTGTAAATATTGATTTTGCAATGTAAAATTACATTTAAATTCATCCTTTATACGCTTCTTTTCAGGGGAATTGAGTTTCTCAGAATTTGCTAATTTAGCCGATGATGAAGATGATGATCGCCCTGAACAGTCTTTATCTCAACAAATGAATGGTGAACATAATTAACATTTATAGTTATGATATAGCTTGTCCAAGGATATAGCAATGAAATAGTTGAAATAGAATGTAGGATTTATTTGCAGACAAAGGTGAAGTTGAGAGGCTTGAAAAAGAATACGAAGAAGAACTGCAACATTACAAAAATGTAGTTTCAGTTGCAGTTTTATTAGGGGCTGTTCATAAATTACGTAACGCAAAAAATCAGTTTTTTCGACCCCCACCCCCCCCCCCCCTTGTAACACAGATGTAACGCGGCATCTTAACCCTACCCCCCCCCTATTGTAACGTAACACAAGCAAAAA
>JAQFZQ010000891.1:0-24859 GCA_034696005.1 Glomeris marginata
TGCTTTCTTCATGACTTTTCTTCATGTAGTTTAAGTTTCAAGGTACCTTACAAAACCTCTTCAGATCACCTTTAATGGCCGCCGTTCTTCTCGTGAATAAGCCCTATAGAACAAATATAATCAAGAGTGAATGTTCATATACCCTTGATATAATTGAATATAAATTTCTTGCAGATCAAGAATAAAGAAGTTTTAGCTACTAAATGGAATTCTGCTCGAAATGTATTAGTCAGCAAATGTAAATTGACATACGATTTTGACGTAGAAGATAATGATAATCCTGGGATCCTTAACATGACGTTGAACATTACCATTAATTACGGAGAGAAGTATGAAAATATGAGCATGTATATACATATCTTTAAACATCTGCTAAAAATCTACTTTTTTGTGTGCAGCTGTGACCAAATTACTTATTACGAAATATTATTTAAAGCAACAGCTGGCAAGTATACATTTTTTCAGCGTAATTTGTAGTATTAGATATGTTGGTGGCAGCGAGCTAAGTAATTACATACATTTTCATTAGCAGGAGATGATGGCAAATTCAAATACTTTTTTGCTGACGATGGTTATTATGATAAGGAGAACATTACGTGGGCAATGTGCTTCCCATACTTGGAGGGAAGTGATTTCATTTACAAAAGATGCAGAATATATCCTGAGCCGGAAGAAGGAGAAGCATTTGGTACGTCATGCACGTTATAGCAGCTTGATTTATTATTTTGAATCCACATTTACATACAAAAAAGTGCATTGTAAATCATTATAAATTTCCCAATGAAATTACAGCAACCATTTATGTGTATGAAGAGGCTGGAGGACCTACTGGAAAACCTGCAATCATTCAAAAGGCAGATTCACTTGGTGTGGATTGGGCCAACAAAACTGTGGATTGCTTGTAAACCAATAGCATACCATTCAGAATATGTGTAACTTAATATTATAAATAACTGCAAGTATAATTTGCAAATGTATAAGTACACTTATTGTTTCTGAATTGAACAGTATAATAAAAATATATTACTCTCACCAGCAGTTATTTCATCTTTTGTATTTTATATTAGCTAAAGGTAATATGCAGCCTGTCTTTTATTATTCCAATCTACATATGTACATCTAACCACAAATGCATTGGAAACCTCATGAGCATATGACAATACTAGCATTATACCCTATATAACACAGTACCCATAGATTAAATCAAATATTGGTTGATCATAAAGAATAAAGAAATTATTTGAAAAACACTTTAATTAGAATTTGCATGGGTATATTATTCATTAAATCCAGATGATGAACAATCCACCCCAATTTCTTTCCAGTAGACATCATCATAACTGCTTAAATATTCATGTATTTCATCCTGTTGGCAGTCGCCTTTAGGTATGAAAAACACATAAACGTATCCTATGGTAAATAATTACATAAAACCTGATAAGTATAACACAATATACAATGCACTTTCATAAAATTAGATTCAGAATATACTAACCAAAGCCAGTACCGGGCTGAGGAGGAGGATCGGTTCTCCATATTGTGGAAGCAAAGGCGCCATTAAAAATTTGAAATGTATGGCAAAATTGCCAAGTCTCGTTTCCTTCTTTAGTAGTAAATTTCGAATAGTTTCCATTGCCCGGATCTTCACATATCATAATTGGCAATTTGTTAATTTGCACATTAGAATTACAATGCAGCAAATTATATAATTAGAATACCAGGTTCTGCAGTGTAATGTTTGCTACCAGTCTGTGTTACATTGCAGCTTAAAGTAAAACAAAAATAGTTTTAGCTGAGTCTGAGTCTGAAGATCATAAATTAATTTACTTTTTTCCTGAACTTGTAGTGACGGTCAGTCTAACATTCACTGTATTACCGTAAGTCGGATTAAATGTAAAGATTCCTTTAAGTGGACAATAACCAATCATTGTTTCATCTCCTTTTGTCCATGTGTACATCTTCAAATCTGTGTTCCCAATCTTAAAAATATAAAATTGTATTAAAGATAATGTAATAGATTATTAAAACATGGATTCATTCATATGTGAAGAGAGCAAAAGAAATTCGCTGCTATATGATATATCTCCAGGTAATTTACATTTTCAAATGTTTCCTGGCTCAAGGACAGACATCTTTTGGTATCAAAGACTGTTTCAGGAAGACTTTGGCCCAGTTGGCTATTGGTACACTGAAAGAAGCAAGGTTGCACCAAAGTGCCTAGCAGAACTGCAACTATGAAGAGCATTATTTCTGTCAGTTTTCGACTGCTTAAAAGCTTCAAATGGCTGAATTTGTTGGAGTTTTACACAGTATACGCATTAGCATTTTGTCGCAATGCTCTTCTCATAAAATAAATTAAATAAATGAAAACACAGATGTGTTGTCCTGTTGTCACATCATGTTATTCAGTAAATACGAACTCAAGAGTTCCATCAATAAATGATGTGAAACACGTTACTCACAAAGTTAGAAAGTGTAAACCAAATTGCATTTAATGTTATGCCATCTAAAGTAATACAAAATATCAGATATAAACGCGAATTTTTCATTATACTAAATGCCATGGGTGCACCGGCCATCAAAATGTTCCTGGACTTGCTTATTTGAAAATATAACTGGTTCATGTGAGAAGGTGCACATTTGATGGATATTATATTCAAAACGTAAAAAATGGCATACTTTTGCGAGTATTTTGTGTATTTTATTTTTGTACTAAAAGTTATTAAAACATACGAATTAATTTGCACTTTCAAAATCGCCGATTCCCGCGCGCCACCCTGTAGGTAGATGTTTGCAGAAAAACCACTTACTGTAAGTGCCATGAAAGATTGTGCAGCGTCACGTTACCGCACGCAGGTGCATCAAACCCCGACCCCCAAATGAGTCGACTCTTCTGTGTGACGTCATTTTCGGCACAATCTTTCATGGCACGTACAGTAGACATGTGTCACGATGTAACGGACGAATTCCGTCACTCACAATACGAGTCGTATGAAAATTATGTTACACCCCCACACCCATGCAGATTCCCAAAATTATGGGTGGTCGCGAGTATAGCCATGGTGGTCTCTCACTTGTTTGAATCCCATTGGTCATCGAGTGACCAATTGGCATATGTGTACACCGAGTATATAAGTCCTTGGACAAAGGACCTCAGGACCTGATCAGTGTATCAGTGTAGAGTGGGTGGAAGTGATCGAGACTGGCTGATCAGGGACGTGCAGTGGGATTGTGGTTCGGTCGATGGTGATTGTTCCAGTTGTCATCGTTACACAATCATGAGTTGCATGATTGTGGGGCCTTACATTGGTTCCATCATGTAATAATAATAATACTTTATTCTCTCAACGAGGGAGCGCCGCCACCCAACGGTCCAAAAACCTCCTAGAGGTGTATACGGCTGGCAATACATAGTTATAAATGTATCGTATCGCACGCAAATGCCGGAAGAGGGGCCGAGTACCCTAATGAGATCAAACTACGAGTGAACCGAAGAGACAAACAAACTACAACTTCACGGAAATGGGCAGATTGTGTAACAATGCTGTAAGATCGCGCTTAAACTCATGCACGGAAACATAGCCAAAGAGATCAATCGCACTAGCGGAGTGTAAGAGTGTACAATACAAATTACAATTAATTGTACAACGAATGTTGCCCACCAATACCCATATAGGTACATTACTTTATTACTTTGACTTCAGATAGTCGTTAAAATTTTAAACATGCTGGAATGTGGGCTCATTGTTAATTGGGTTCAGGTACTGAGCAATTCACACTAATTTCTTTCCAGTAGACATCATCATAATCATCTAAAAATTCATTAATTGCATCCAGCTGGCAGTTGCCTTTTGGTTGATACCACACAGTAATGTACCCTGATAATAATTACATAAGTTATATATACAGTAATAACAGCAGAACTATTGTATTTAACGAAATGCATTCAGGATTTTACCATAGCCATTTCCAACCTCAGGAGGAGGATCAACTCTGCATGTTCTGCGCACAAATGGCCCATTATACATTTGAGATGTATGACAGATCTGCCATGTTTCGTTTCCTTCTTTTGAGGTGAAGATCGAGTAGTTTCCACTCACTGGATCTTCAAATATCAATGGAGAAAAAACATTAATTTGAACAATAAGAAAATTGGCATACAAAAACTATTTAGCATACCTCGTTCTGAAGTCAAGTTCGTGCTAACTGTGTTTGTGATATTGCAACTATTCAACATTATAACATACATTAACATATGCATACAGATGTTACTAAACAATATCTTAATTAATTTACTATTTTCCTGATCGTGTAGTGAAGGTCACAGTAACAATGGACATTGTTCCATAAGTCGATGGAGTAAATGTAACATTCTCTCTATATGAACAATAACCAGTCATTGCTCTATCTGCTTTGGTCCATGTGTACAATTTATAATCTTCTTTCCCTAGCTAAAAAAATTGAATGTGTTAAAGAAAATATATAGACTTTCTTCACTCATGTCTACTATACATAAATAGCATGAGCACAATTCACACTACTGTAGCAGGATTTATTGTTAAAAACATATTTGAAAACTATAATATTGATATAGTAACATTCCAAGATAAATAACAATCGAATTTTTATCAATTAGTTTTTTAACTAGAACAATAATATATTTTCAATTTAACGAATGCTTGAATATCAGTAAATGTATACAATTTACAATTTCGAATGTGTCCTGGCTCAATGACAGGCATCTTTTGTTGTCACAAATATCTGCTGGAAGAATATGGCCGAGTTGACTATCAGTACACTGGAAAAAGCAGGGTTGCACCATAGTGCCAAGCAGAAATACAGATATGAAGAGCATCCTAGCCTAGTTCTTTTTCCTGTGATTGAAACTTTTCGGCTGGCTTAACTGGAGTATTGCATTTGTGACACACTAAACTTCATACAAATAAAACTAATTGCCAAACAGATGGCGAGTCCATATGTGGTATATACTTGTTATTCTATAGCGAACAATAACTTATAATTTTATATAGAGTATGTAGTACGAGTGTATTATAATTTAAACATTAAAATATCATTTTCAATGTCAAACTGAATTAAGAAATATCAGCATAATGGTAATTGAATTACATAAATGCATTCACTGAAATTGCATGCATGCATTGAGAGTGAATACAAATTTTCACTTGACAGCAAGTGCATGTGTACACATACATTCGTCACAACTATTTGTTTGTGTTGGCAGTATGGATTTAAAAAATAATATAAATGAAGGCAATTTTATTTTCCATTCAAACTGGAGTTTTAGTGGGGAAATTCTGCAGCCTTTTGTCTTATTTTCGTCAGGCAAATATTAAATGAAATCCAACCTTATGAATCACATTTTTATATATGTATACCGATTTCCATTTCCTTCAAAATCAAAATATGTACGTACTCTTAGTATAAATAAAATTTCCCATATATTCATGGATTTTATTCAAATTTGCAATTCCATACATAACAAATATGTCCAAAATTATCATTACAATAATTTGACAACCGAAATGTATGTAGACATTGGATTAAATATAGGGTTAGATGTTTATATGTATTAAGGGAGAATAGGTGCAGAGCAATCAACTCCAATTTCTTCCCAATAGACATCATAATTGTCCAAAAACTTATGTACCTCATCCTGCTGACAGTCACCTTTTGGTCGGTAAAACACGTAAATGTACCCTAACAATTACAGAAATATAGAATTAAAAAAAAGCAAATAAAACCACATAATTTTACCAAATCCAGTTTTTACCATAGCCATTGCCAGGTTCTGGAAGTGGATCCACTCTGCATGCTCTACATACAAAGGCCCCATTATAAAGTTGAAACACGTGGCACATTTGCCACGTTTCGCCCCCTACTTTTGTTGTAAGAACTGAATAGTTCCCACTGCCTGGATCTTCACAAATTAACATACTATGTAAATGTATTATTTTGAAATGGAGAATTGACATTTAACAATTAGCATACCAGGTTGTGCAGTGTAATATCTACTAGCAGACTGTACTTTATCACAGCTGTAACAATTAGATGGCAATACAATCATATAAATGAACTAGGTCTAACAAGTCAGTAACAAATATAATATATATATATACTCTTTTCCAGATCTTGTTGTAATGGTGAGCGTAACATTCATCGTTGTTCCATAATTAGACGGAGCAAATGCAAAGTTTATATTTAGTGGACAATAACCAATCAGTGCATCATCTCCTTTGGTCCATGTGTAGGCCTTCAAATCCTCTTTCCCAATCTTTACAATATTACATATATATTAATAAAAAGTGAACTATAAGCAACAAATGCATCATTTTAGTAGTGGAATAGAAGTAATTACAGTTTCAAATGTATCCTGGCTCAGAGACAGACATTTATTAATGTCACAAGGGTCTCCAGGAATAATTTGGCCGATTTGATCATCAGAACACAGTTGAAAGAAGCCAGGTTGCACAAAAGTGGCTAGCAGGAAGGAATAGATGAAAAACATTTTTGTTTTTGCAAGTCGATGGTAGAAGTTTATTGCAATGACTTCGATGCTGTTATATATATACTCGTTTTGTGTCGAAATATAATAAATATTAAATAAATAAACATAGTTGCCAGATAGATGATGTGTTTACCTGTGACGTTTATTATTGCAATAAGTTCAAAATCCTAATTTATTATACTGCACTGCACCAGTTGATGCATTTATACCGAACAATGCCTATTACCTATAATATAGGTAAAAATTAACCAGATAAATGAATTGTTGGTCTTGTACATCCATATAGTTTAATATAGTGTTCACATCTTGAAAATGTGGTAGAGTATAATGCAATGTATTGGACATTCTGCAAATGTTGTCAATTAACTTATATGTAACTGGAACAGTGAAGCAGATGAAATTATTTTGCATAGTGTTCATTATACATATATATGTACAAACATTTCTAGCAAGAATGGCCTTGGTTTGACCCAGTTTACTGAGAGTACACTGCAAGTAGCCAGGTTCTACCAAAAGTACAAATGCAACTATGACAAACATTTTTGCCTTGTGTGATTGGTTGAAATTTTATATTGATATATTTGGTGCTCTATAGTAAAATTCGAAGACAAGTAACACATTCAATTCCCTTATTAAAATATTTCAAACAAATAAGTTTACCTATAACAATAATATATTTCGGAGTTTAGTGTATGCTTGAGTATAATTATAAGTTAAATGTATACAATTTATATAATTTCAAATGTTTCTTGACTCACATACATCTTTTGTTGTCACAAATATCTCTAGGAAGAATAAGGCCAAGTTGACTATCAGCACGGAAAAAGCAAAGTTGCATAATAGTTGTGCCAAGAACAAATGCAGCTACAGAGTTCGCAACTAGAGTTGACCATCAAATGCACCCACCTCCTGCTAAACTCGACCGGGTCCATCCCATGCGAATGGGCATTCAGGTTTGGTGACGCAATCAGCACGGAAAAATTCTTAGAAAAATCCCCGATCGCACCTTGCACCAAACCTGAATATCCCCATTCGCATGGGATGGACCCGGTCGAGTTTAGCAGGAGGTGGGTGAATTTGATGGTCAACTCTAGTTGCGACCTCTGTATGCAAAGCATATTCTGGTCTAGCTAGCTCTTTTGCCAGCGATTGAAAGCGCTTATAATTATATTTTTAACAAACTTAAATTGTATGTCACATTTCACAATTAAAATTTTTGTTTCTTTAAAATGTCCCGGTCATGATAAAGCATACCTAATAATTAAAAATTCCCAACTTCATGCTATTTTATTCAAATTAAGAATAATGACTACAAATTGTCATACATTACATGCAGAAAATAAGCAATCCTATGCCATACAACAAATTTGCCCAAAAGTATCATTACAACTATTTGGCATCCCAAATTTATATAATGGATTACATATATGGATAGATGTTTATAGGTACTAAGAAGGAATAGATGCAGAGCAATCAACTCCAATTTCTTGCCAGTAGACATCATAAGTGTCTAAAAACGCATGTATCTGATCTTGCTGACAGTCACCTTTTGGTCGGTAAAACACGTAAATGTATCCTGACAATTACATAAATATATAATTGAACCAAAAGCAAATATAAAACCACATTATAATATTTTTATCAAATCGAATTTAGAGTTTTTACCATAACCATTGCCAGGTTCCGGATGTGGGTCCACTCTGCATGATCTGCACACAAAGGCCCCATTATAAATTTGAAATACATGGCAAAATTGCCATGTTTCATTTCCAACTTTTGCTGTAAACACTGAATAGTTCCCACTGACTGGATTTCACAAATTAAAATGTAAATGTATTATTTTGTAATGTATATTACATATAAAATATGCAATTAGCATACCAGGTTCTGCAGTGTAATATCTACTGACAGACTGTATGTTATCGCAGCTATAACAGGATGGAAATACAGGAATATAAAATAAACTATAGTAATTAGTAGTAAAATACAATACAAATAAAATAATTCACTGTTTTCCAGATTTTGCTGTAATGGTCATCGTAACATTCGATGCTGTTCCGTAAGACATTGGGTCAAATTTGAAGTTTAAATTCAGTGGGCAATAACCAATGATTGCATCATCTCCTTTGGTCCATGTGTACGTCTTCAAATCTTCTTTCCCAATCTTTAGAACATGATATGGATTAAAGAATCTATATAGCAGTTAATTTTAACATATTTCATAGAAAATTAAAGTTCCAAAGCAACAAATAAAAATATTAACAGTTGTATTTACAGTTTCAAATGTATCCTTGCTCAAAGATAGACATTTATTGACGTCACAAGCATCCCCAGGAATAATTTGGCCAACTGGATCATCAGTACATAGTTGAAAGAAGCCAGGTTGCACCAAAGTGCCTATCAGGATTGTATAGATAAAGAGCATTTTTATGTTTTATCAATGGTACAAGTTTATTAGAATGGCTTCGATGGCATATTATATACTCGCTTCGTGTCGATATATAATGAATACTAACTAAATAAACATGTTTGCCAGACAGATGGTCTGTTCGCCTATGACGTTTGTTATTGGACAAAGTTTTAGCTCATATGACAAAAACAAAATGAATCAACAAAGCTATACACCGCACTATAGTTGGTTCAATTACAACAACAAATGCCCATTGCCTAACCATAACATTATATGTGGGCTATCCGGAAAGTATTAGCCGTTTTTTATTTAAAATACAAATCTGTTGTAATACCAAATATTAATTAACAAAACGTTTAACATGAATCTTATACTATTTTTTAAAGTATTACATTGCATGTGAAAGTGTTTCCTCCTTGACACTTGTCCAAAGAGGTTAATTACATTTGGATGACTACTAATATTTCGTCTGGCCTCCTAAATATCTAGTCAAATTAATTGTCTACATATTATTCCGCACAGCACTGCGTCAACGGATTTTTTATATCTTTATTAGTTTTTGAGTAACGAGCGAAAAATCATCTTTGTTGACAATTTGGGAAAATCATTTTTCGCTCATAACCCAAAAACTATAATGACTAATGAAGATATCAAAAATTTTTCGGTGCAGCTGGCTTTTGTTTTAAATGGCACAAATTGAAGCGAAATGGGTTTTTACTATAAGTTTAATTATACGTTTACGTTTGTCATGAGTGGTGTTTGTTTGTTTGCGGGAACTTGTTTGCGCTCACTTGAACACAACTTCCCCACATACTGCGTACATTAAATTTGGCTTACAGATCAGTCTCAGAGCACATTTCAGTCTATCAACGTTTTTTTTTTTTGGATTCTTAAGCGAGATGCGCGAGTATTTCAATTGCAAGAATCGAAGTGGGGTAGCTTCATGGGTTGTTTTCACTGCACAGCTCACGCAAAATTTCATTGATGTAGCCATCCCCTCCAATCCATCGCCCTTCTTGAGGGGGGTGGCAATGCAAGGTCTGGCTTGAAAACACTATAGTTAATATCTCAATGTGTATACATCATTGCATTTTAGTAGTGAATAGATGTATTTACTGTTTCAAATGTTTCCTGGCTTAAAGACAGACATCTTCTATTGTCACAGTGTCTCCAGAAAGAATTTGTCCAACTTCACTATATCAGAACACTGGAAAAAGCCAGGTTTAACCAAAGTGCCTAACAGGAATGCAAGGATGAAGATCATTTCTGCTTTTTGCTGTAATATAATTTAAAATGGCTTTCTTTGGCACTATATATATATTCACATCATGTGACCCTAAATAATCCTGAATAAATAAGGCTATTAATTACTGAACAGATGCTGACTCCAACTGTGCTGTTAAATTGTTAATGCGGAAATGCTAAACTCAAAACTCACTATATTTAAATGGAACACATCAGACCTTATTAAATATAATAAGGACAAAGGGATTCAGATCAAATTCAGGAAACTACCACTTATAAGAGGGATCATTTGAAAACAAACTGTTCACTCCGATCTGGGGTAGAAGCCAAAGATATAATTCGGGTTTGGATTTTAATGAAATTATTAATCAGCCAAAAGCAGATTATTTTCTATTTCTCTGGTAAAATTAGACTATGTGAATTCACTAATGAAACAGACAATGCTTCATATACAGACTATTGGTTTGCAGAGTAAAGCAGTGGAAGCATGCAGTAAGATAACCAGTATTCCCATCACAATAACATTTTATTGAAAGTATATAGCATTATGAATACAGTTCATGTAACATAAACACAAACATGATTTCAAATGAAACATACAAAGAATGTTGCCCAAAGTTTCCACTACATCAGCATGACATTTGCATATTATCGAATAATAGCTGGAATGTGGGTGAATGAAAAACTAGCATATCATCAATCATCACCATCATCATCACCTTCATCACCGTAGCTCTTACTGCAATCCACTGAAATTTGTTCAAAGTTAATCTTAACATCAAGCATTTTCAAAAAGTCATCTGCTCCACTCCATTTGCACTTGTCATCCGAATGGTAATATACGTAAACGTATCCTGAAAATAATTACAGAAATGTTGATTTCAACCAAAATGCTACCTTCAATTGAAACATACTGTATTAATATAATATTAACTAGATTCTTACCATAGCTATTGCCATAACTAGGAGGTGGGTCAATTCTGCATGACCTGCACACATAAGCCCCATCATACTCATGATAAACATGACAAATTTGCCATGTTTCGCCTCCTTCTTTAATTGTGAACAATGAGAAGTTTCCGGCTGAATCTTCAAATGTCATTGGCCAACATAAGGGATGTGATAAATTTTAAACAAAAGCAAATGCAGGTATAGATTAATTACCAGGTTCTGCAGTGTATTCTCGGCTGAAAGTTGCCGGCACGTTGCAGCTAAACACAAATAAAGATTCAAGTGTTTCAGATTGATCGATTTTCTTTCATTTGGCACCATTATTGGTGCTATAATATCAGGCCATAAAATTGTCAAATAATTTACTCTATTCCTGAGTTTGTATGAGCGGTCAGAGTAACATTTCTTGTTGTTACTCCATAACTCGGTGGAGAAAATGTATAGTCCAGTTTCAGTGGACAATACCCAACAAGTGCTTTATCACCCATGGTATATGCGTATATCTTCATGTTTGCATTTCCAATCTGTATAATATGAAATGCATCAAAAACAAGTAAGGCATAATGGACTTATTTGAACAAAAATTTAAATTAAATGTTCATTGTGGAAGAAAATTACTGGCCAAGACAATTTTACAAATTGTCTATATATATAAATATACTAGAAATTGATATGATGTTTAAAACTACCTTAGCATGTACAAATATAATTGTGTAGCTGGTAATTATAATATATTCCACAAAGAATTTCATAAAGAATATTTCAACAGTTTTGAGAGAATTATTATAAAACAATAATATAAAAATATATACCCCACTCAGCTTAAATTCTAGTTATTACATGTTTCAATAAGTAATTAATAGGTTTCTCACATATAATTAGCCATATATAAAGCTGTATACATGTAATATATGCAGAAAATTGAACAAACTATAATTTTAAATATAATTTCTTGCAATTTAATGTTCAATTATTCTGCAATTAACACTGTCAACAACAATTGTTTCAGAATTCTATGAATATTATTATATTTACAATTGCAAACGTGTCCTCGCTTAAGGACAGACATCTTGAAGGGTCGCAAATGTCTCCAGGAAGCTCTTTGCTGATTTGATTATCAGCACACTGGAAAAAGCCAGGCTGCACCAAAGTGCTTAACAGAAATACAATAGTGAACATCATTTTTCTGGCTTTCCTTGATCAGTGGGTGATTTTGTATGGCTCAAATGCAGCTATATATATATTGCAATTTTAATGAAATTCATGCCCAGGTTAAAAAACCAATTTCCGAACAGATGGTAATGCCCATCTGTGCTGTATGCTATGCATCGATCAGTAATAATAAATGTCAAAAGATAAATATATCAAACTCGAACGCTTCATTCGCATGCCTGAATACATAAAAGTCGTCTAATTTGACAGTATATCGAAGGTCATAATAATGTCATTGCAATTGTTAATGTTGAAATTTTTGTTTCATATATGTATAGCCTATTCCCTTAATTTTTGGTCGGATATTATTTCTTCACAATTATACCAGTTCCATTTACAATGTTTCATCAAGTGGTGCATTATCCCAGATACATGATAACCATTAAAATATATTATTACTACAGCTCTTTAAAAATAATTAATTCATATCTGGTTTTTCACATGAGATTCACATATTAAAAAATGTGTATGTGTGTATATAAACTGCATATTACATTGCTAAACATACTTTATTTAAAATACAATGGCACAACATCCATTGGTAGCAGTTATTCTAATATTATTAGTGTCTTCAACCGTGAACGCAGGTAATTTCTCATTTGAAACGTTTATATTCTGCAAATTATAATGCTGCATTTTGCACTATACTGCGAGAAGGTTTTCAAGATTTTACACCAACTTGCAGAACAAGTGATAGTGCTTGTGTGGATGTTATGCAGTCTGATGGTTGTGTATTGTGTCATTGCAAAAGAATCACTTATCGTCCAAGTAAAACAGTTTAACTATGTAGAACTTTATAATACGACTTCATTCTGTACTATTGAATTTCTTTAGAAATCGAAATAATTCGGAAATATAAATTAATCAACTAATTATGTATAATATGCTGTTTATATTAGCTTATAACTAATATTTTCCATTTATTTTATCGAACCAGAAAATTCACAACTGTCTATGTTATTTTGTCAGCTAGCAATTAATCAAATCTTATTTCATGATACACAGCTGATACATGGCCTAGTTTACACACAAGATTCAAACTAATAACAACCCCACCAAGTGCTGAACACAGGAATGATGCACCAGACCTGCCTGCACCATTGCCTGCACCAAGCTGCAAGGTATAGTTATATAAAATCTTAGAAATATGTATATATGTATTACTAGAACATGGAATACTTGATAAGTTATGTGCCTTTATAGATATAGGGTGCCAAAACATTATTAGTTGAATTATAAGTTAAATAAGGAATAAAATAGATAAGGCTAACATGTGATTATAGGACTGTTTATAATTTAGCAGTATATTCATTATAATGTAATATTACTTTCAAACAATACATAAATTCCCATTTTCAGACTCTGAAATGTGCTGAAGGTTGGACTTGCTTACATGAAACTACATTATGCACAGATAAACACAGATGTGGACCCCATTGTGAGTTCACATTTTCCTTTGTCATGTACATTAAATACAAAACATAGTATTTTTATTAATTATTAATGTATTAATTTCTGGATAATTGCATAGTATTAAGGAATTATATGGTATATTCAATATGCAACAGGTGTGCAAGGAGTGCAGACAGAACTGTCATCAAACTTGAAGGAAACTGAAGCAGAGAGGTCATCGGCAGACATAGAGATGCCCCAAGAAAAATCCCCACTTATTGGTGAATATTTAATTTTTAAAACATTCCAGCTGGTTTATTCAGTATACTGCCATTATATCAATCATTTTATAATTTACGATCACATTCAGCTGTTGTCGAAGTGGGTCACAAATGCAATGAAAAGCATGGTAAAGTACACTGATGATGTCAACACCATACGTCTGTATCATCAAACATCATCGAACACGCAATATTTCAACATATTTAGAAAAATTGATATACTATGTATATATCATTCTAAATAACGCAAACATATTGATGGCTGTCATCCAACTATATAATGAAACAGCAATTTAACTTTTGTATAAACTAAAAATTAAATTGTTTTGCCAATGTATTTTTCAGCAATTCAAAATAAAAATTTATAAAATGCTATATATAGTTTGTATGGTTTTCATTATATTCGTTTGATTTAAATAGAGGATTATATTAATTTCTTGTTGTACCTATAGTTGGACTTTTGAATATTGTTCAATCCCAAATGCAAATTAACATATATTAAAAATTGGTACGAATATGATGCACACATTGATATGCTGTAAATAATTGTACCTATGTCATATTCAATAGTACACATGTATAATTTTATGCAACCATTTTGATATACTGTATCATTCTTTACAAACTTTTCATATATCATATTTCAACTGACAGTGCAACTGACATTATCAGCACAAACTCCACCTGCTGAATACGATTTTCAACATGGAAAAACCCATAGCCTACTAGAGCTCTATAGTCCAACAAAAGCAAATATTACACATGCAGCTATAGTACAATCAAGAGTATATGGTACAACCGAATACAAGTTGAATATTGACAAAAAACACAATGTTCCAACTCAACTGCATCCTTATAATATGTCTTATTTTCTTCTTCCAACAAATATATTCTTATAATATCACATGTACTCCAGAAGTTACCGGAGAAATTGTGCCAGCAGAAGTTTGCGACAACAAATTTTGTCAACTTATAACAGCTCAAGATCTACAAAATGTAAGAGTAATTATGATAAAACAAACCCTGAAACTGTATAATAAATATGCCTTAAAGGTGAACTGACAGGGCGGTAAAAGTGGACTATGACCAACCCTGCCATTGGGTAAATTGGGACTACTTGCCAATTAGTCTGTCCATGATTGGCCAGAAAGGGTAAAGTTCAGAGTTCACTTACCGCCCTGTCAGTTCACCTTTAATACAAATGGTTAGGCAATGAATTAAAGTCATTTAACATATGGAATTATTATTATAATGTATTAAAAACTTGTGCATTGTTTCCAGCTTGTCCCTGTGAATATTTTCTCATTCAACACCAAGTTGAACAAGACAATTACTTTCTGTCCAACTAATTTCAATTACACAACAAGTACTGATCCATATGACTCAACTGTTTTGAACATTCAAACAGTCACTACTGGAGCTTGCGGAGAAAAGTACATTTTAATTTCATTCATGTAGTATATACTATGTATCTACAAATTCAAGATGAAAATATAAAAGTTGGTTTGAATTTATCTTACATATTAGTTGTGATCAAACCTACACAGTCATCAAAAACTTCACATCAGAACTTGGCAAGTTACAACTTTATTTTTAAAATCCAACTCAGTGATCACTGTACAATATCATTTTTTAAATTATTATAACATGTCAAATAATACATTTTTAATAGATTCCTACTGTGGGAATCTTATGGGAATACAAGCAACAGAGGAAGATGGGTTAACATATGATTCCTGCTATCCACTTTTTGTTAGAGGAGGTCCAAATATTTACAGGACATGTAAACAGGACCCTACACTTTATCCTGGACAGGCTTATGGTATGCTTAAATAAATTGCAATAATATGCTATGGTATACCTTGTAATTACTACAGGTTTCACCATATAAGTTTGGAATCATAAGAATAATAATTTTTATTTTTAAATTTAAATTTAATTAAAGCCATTTATCAAAACATTTCATTGAATACATTCATTATGTTTTCATACAACTCCAGACTTATGGAACACCCAGTATTAATTCAGATATGTAGCCAATGTGTTAACAGATCAACTACAAAATATTTCTACCAAAGATGTACAAGTAATAATGTGCATGCAATGTTTTAATTTCAGCATCTATTACAGTTCAACTGCCTGTTGATGGAGACTGCAAAAAGAATAGAGATATAATAACAGATTTCTTCAAAACTTATCCACTCGATTGGTCGAATATTAATCTGGAATGTCCATATTATTAAAACTCAATTCTACATTTTTAGACAATACAGGGTGGGGCAGAATAACGGGCGATTTTGAAATGACTGTGAAAAAAGTATTTATTGTCACCACATTAAAGTACATGAAAAGGCATTTAAGAAAAGCAATAATTATGTCCAACCCAGTATAATGATTTATATTTTATGAACCGAGCATCACCAACAAAATCACATATATACAATTGTTTTTAAAATTTATATAATCATGTATTGCCTTACCTGAAAATTAAAATAAATACATCTTATGAGTCGCTTTTACAATTTGAATTACTAGATGAATACCACTATTTTAAAAATACTCTAAATATGTTGAAAATATTAAAATTTCCATAAATTTCAACAACTGGAAAAGTTCGCAAAAATAATCGAATATTTAGATCAATTAATACAAACTAAATGCAAACAGTTGCAATATTTTTCATGAGGTAAAATGAAATATCATGATGCCTATCATCTACCAAAATACACATTAAACATATTGAATGACGTGTACCCTTGCAACTTCATTAACTAGTTGTTTGTTAAATTATTATTATAGTATCATAAAACTCCTACAACGTTGAAACAGCAGGTGTTATTTTCATTTTCATGGAAAACATAATTTATATGCAGCTTTTCAACATGAAAAAACATTGCTCTATACATCAAATAATATACATAAAAAGAACACTAAAACCAAAACATAATTTATTCTCAAGTTTGTGCTCCATAATTGCGCAACTACATCATATAAATGATTGGCAATATTGTGACCACAGAAATACAATAAATATATACAACTCATGGTTACAACATTAGGAAAATATTTCGAAGAGTTCCAATTTTAAGGTCCTTCAATTTTTTTAAAAATCATGAAACCGACCGGAAGTTTTCAAGTTCATATACACTATTACTTATCCTGAAAACAGAAGACAATAATTAATATTAGGTTGCTTATTATTTAAACGCAAATATAATGAAACATACCGTCCAAATGCATTCAGTAAAGATACAATTTCCTGTCTGGTCAACTGAAATTTGCTCTTTTTCATTTCCGAGAGGCTGAAAACCTCGCCGCTGGGTTGACCGGAAAACAGAATTTTAAGAGCCGTACCTAATCCTTGTATCTAATAGGAGAACATCAATTTGAATTGCTTCTTGTTGTATAATAAGTAATTTAAATTATTAAAATCAACCAGTACCTGCAATTTTCCCCATAACCGACATTTTTCGCAACCGACGCAATCCATTATACGAGAAATGTTTCTGAAATGGTTCTTAAATTCATCCTAAACAAAAACAAACAAAACAAAAAACAAATTGAGTATATATGTGGGCTGGTCAAAAACGTAATTATTTATTTGCACGTTTACGTATACGTACTTTCAATTTCTGCGATTCAAAATCATTCGCGGCAAACATACTGCTTTCGTTGAAATGTTCGGGGAAAGTCTTAATGACATTTAAGATTCCCTTCATCGCAACTTTAACTTCCGCATCTTCTTGGTCATTCCCTGTAAAAAACAGCTCCTGTTGGAGGTAAGGAGCTGCTTTGGCGATGGCGCGTAATTCCAAAAGGTACACGAAGTACAGATTTTTCAGCCAATTTGGTCCTTCGTTTCCGGTTTTTTCTGGATCAAATCTGTTATGAAATTCCTTTACGTTCCTTCCCCAACCGGGAACACCAAACCCAGTTGCGGCTAAAATTAATACGTCAGGAAAAAATTTAATTCGGACTTGATCGTGAGTTAGCGCAATATCGAACTCACGCGGATTCAAGTAACGAGCCGACAGATGAATATTGATGCTAGTATGCAATCCTGATACTGCACGGTAAAAAGCCCTTTTCTCCAAACACATTCCTAAAATACAAACCAAATATTAAACAAAACATATCTCCATATGTTATCAAATGCAAATGAAGTTTTACGCGCGAACCTCCAAGCGTGCGAGAATCCAAAAAGCTTCCCGAACTAAAAAGAATAACATCTATTATAATATCACTGAATATTTTCTAATACAAATTCCTTATTTCTTTTATTCATAATAACCAGCAATTTTTAATCCAAACTTACTCGAAGCAGTTTTCTCTGTATATCGATCTCCAAATCCGATGCGCGGACTCTCCTTTGTAGCCGGTGTAAGCCTCAGGATTTAATAATAAATCGACGTATTGCATATCTGCTGAATTCTCATCTGATATAAACCAATGAGTATAAACCAAGTATAAATCAGAATAACAATTTAGAATGTTACACTTTTTATTTAGAAAAATATGCCCACCATCCATCTCGCAAAAATTCTCTTGCGCGTCATCGTGTTCCTTCCATCTTTCAAATTCTTCAATGCTCTCGGGACTGTTGATAATAATAGAAATTAAAATAAATACACTTTAAAAGAGATCTTCCACTTGACGAATACACTAAATCAAGATTAAATCACCTCAATGTCTTGTTCAGATAACCCAATTCATTATCTTCTTCCACATTTTGAGTGCAATCCTCTTCCTGTCCTTCTTTTGTGTACTAATAAATACAAATTACACAGAATATTTCAATATGTATAAATTCCAAATTACTTGAGCTGGATTCATAAATGTTAAATATATCCTTTAATTAAGTCAATGTTCACCTTGAATGCACTGTTGTTCTTAGTTACTCTGGATGTCCTTTTGGTTTTCAACCCCTCTGGGACTTGTTCCTATATAAAAAATAACATAAAATTTTCAAAAACCATAGTTAAAAAAATTATTAATTAAATGAAATAAATTAAATACCTCTGTACATGCATGAACTGAGCAATCTTTCAGCACACAATGTGTGTCATCGGCCCAAAATGGGCATGGTCTCTTCAAATTCACCTGCAAAACATTATTTCCACATTATACTTCATTGTAAAATAACAAAAATTTCCCAAAAAAATATTATAATATAAAATCACACCTTGAAATATCTGAAGTAATTTTTACTCAGAAGACTGTTTAGTCGAGGATAAATCTGGAAGTTGTTGAAATAGTCAACTGTGTCAACATTGCATGAGCAATCATCAATTTGCCCTTGTAGCTATGGAAATATAAAAATTGAAATATAAAAATTCATTGTGATATATTACATATGATAAACTAATCTTGAACACAGGGGAAAAAACATGTTTTTCATAATAACAAGTCTAGATAAAGTATATTATTTGAACTTTGTTGCATTGTTTAATATCAGGGATGTTAAGAATCACAATCAACACACTGGGGAGTGGACAGTTTGACATATTTTTTTATAATATAAAACATATACAAAACATCTGTGCATTTTCCTCAATGTGAATCCTTGAATTGCCACGTGAAATATGTTTCACTGATAAACATGTCATACATCAACTGGCAATAATAATAAAACAGAAAATTCACGAGCTTGCAAAATGTTATAAAATATTGCTGAAATTGTTAACACAGTTTTCATACATCATTATAAAAATACCAACGTCATTTGTTATATTGGCAAAAATAAATAAATTAGTCAAAAAATAATTAATAATATTAAACACAAATTAATATTAATTAAAGCAGCATTGAAATATAATTTTGCCAATAACAGCACAATTTTATGAATATATTATTGATAAATCTAGAACAAAACAACAAACATATACAATATTATAGTCCAAGATTATATGCAGTTCTGAGAAAATCTTTTATCACACTTTGATTGTAAACATGCAGTGCAGCTGGAAATCAGGGTTAAAAACATGATAAACAATTGTATTATCAATTTTTTAAAGTTATAAAATGTAAATATTGAAAATTCAAACAAACCTGGCAGAAGCAACGATCACCAGGACCTTTATTAGAGATCTGACTGGTGCAGCAATGACAAATCAAAAGTAAAATCACAGCTAACTTCAGATGAATGAAATCATGCGACACGAACAGCTGAAAATTCACGAGCGATGTCTTCATATCGCATCAAATATCGCACGATTGTAGCGTTTTCTTCACCAGTACACCACAAAACATCCGCTACAGTCACCTTGCCACTTATATACGTGTCAAACAGTCAATTGAATGCAATTTGTTGAAATTTCAACGCCGCAAAAGACAACACGTAAGAATTTGCCGCCATCTTGCCCAAAACGTCAGACGGTATTCAAATAAAAAATCATCGAGCACACCCACTTTGGAAAGATTCCAAACCAATCAGAATCGTTCATTTATTGCGCTTGAATCAGGATTGGATGTATTTTACGGGGGTGTGAACATTTTAATATCGACAACGGATTGGTACACGTAAACCAATTACAATTTTATGCGACGAGTGGCGTTTGTCACGTATGCCAAAAAAATTGCATGCGGTTGCGTCAGTGTGACGACGCCATTTGCACGCGGCGCAATTCATCTATTTCCGGTAATCATGGCCGACGATTCGTCTTCAGCTTTATGCGCGGTAATTAAAAAGAGTTCGGAAATCGTTCACAAGATAACTGCGAATGTAGAGCCGCAAAATTTAAGCTCATTAATCAGTCATGTGACTAAAATGAAGGATCAAATAAATGAGAAATTGACGGAGATGGTAAACAACGGCGATAAAGTGTCAGTTTCACCCGCCGGGAATTCACAGACATGTGGTATATTGCACATGTAAACTCTATCTAAAGTGAATAAACTGTAATATAATTATGCATTTTTCCCCAGAATCCGACGTTTCTAGTGAGGATGAAGAATCGGAAAGCGAAGAACCTGATGTAAAACGGAAAAAGAAAACATGACATTTGATCTTGCATCATATTATGGTAAGAAACTACATGTTAATTCGAAACATATGAGATCTAAAAAATTACTAAATATATGTCTCAGGAGTCCTAATTAATTTGGTAATTATAAATAAACAACATGTATTATTTTATAAATTATTATATTAATTCAGAGATATAATTAATGACAAGAAATTAATTAAGAACAGTTATAAAATAAACAAATACATTATAAATAAAATATATACATTATACGGGGTGTCTACTAAACAGGAAAGCCCAGAATTATATATTGGGATTTTATTTTACCCTTGAAATATGGAATTTTCCAGGAATTTTTTGTGAAACTCTGGAAAATTTATAATTTTCTAGACATTTGACATTTTTTTAACAGCTGTATAACTGGTGTAATAACTCCATTTTCTCATCAGTTTGCTACTGAACTGGAAAACCTGGGATTTTATAAATATTTTACCCTGGAAATTCTGGAAATATACTGGAATTTTTCTGAAACACCGGAATAAAATGTAACATTTTTTATACATTTTAAATTGTGAACAGCTGTTTTACTCCACTTGATTCATCAGTTTGCGTGCAATATTAATTGTTTTGTTATGTAACCTTGATTCTATCATGCAACAAATGCAACCATATGTCACTATTATGTATGCATAAGAACATTATATCTAACAACAATATTAGTCAAGTCATTTATTAAAAAATGACTTGGGAATAAATGTGTAAATTACTGATAATCCTGGAAATAGGAAATATACTGGAATTTTGAAATTAAAGTACAGTATAACCAAGGATGGTATATATAACACACTGAAAATTATAGTTGCCCACATGGAAAAATCATTGTATTTACTACTGGTATGTGTTCAACAATTATATTTATAATCTGGTAATTTACATTTTACGAAATCATAATTAAAAAAAACATTCGGTTTATTATTAAATGTAATTCCATTGAAATAAAAAAATGGAGCTTGTTAATATGAGGGAAATTGAATGTGGTATTACATTTATCGATCGTTTTTGGGGCTTGATGCTGGAAGATGCATCTGGTATATCGATTTTCTTCGCACTCGCATTTTCCAGCCTCCATTGCTCTCATCTTTTGCGAGACGCAATTTTGCTCCAAACATTTTTCAGCATTTCCACTGTAACATCAAACCAGAACATAAAACCTTGGATAAAACTGTACTATGACATCAACAATCAAAAATCGGTCCACATTCAAAGGTAAAAAATATATGTAATACATATATGAATTTGAAATTGTGAAAATTCATTCAGCATTTGCGCAGTGACCATCATAGTCATTTCTTAATATCATGTTTTCTTCGTATATGGTTACATATTATTTGAAATGTATTTGTGATGTTGCCAATATTTTATATAGTTTAATAATTCAATATGATAAAACTCAGTGAATATTATCTATTTTAGAAAATGATGATGACGCGTACCCGCAAATCCGCGTGAAAAGTATGGATGCAGCTCCCAGCGAAGAAGACCTCAACGAGTCTGTTGTCAACCTTAAAAAGAGATTGGATATGCTGAAATCAATAGTCCAAGAAGAAAAGCCATTGACTGCAAATCACACTATGATAGATGACAATTTTTTAAGCATTTTATTCGCTGTTGCATTGGCTTCTATCATCGGTGTGACTCTCTACGCCTTCCAAGGCCTTTACGCGGCTGCTACAAGAAAATGGGACATTAAAACTTAAATGTAATTCAATTTATTAATTATTATATACGAACATATATTATGTTCCAGGTTTGAATGGAATTAATACCGTTCAAATACCTGGAATTATTCCCAGTTAATAAGGGATATTTGATTCAAATCCTTTAAATTAATGAAACATTGAAAACTTACTTTACTTAATATGCAATTACAATATAAGGACTTATAATATTGAATAATATACCTAATCGGATTTGCGAATTTTCAGAGTATTCGCGTTGCGATATGCTGTATTAAAAATTGACATGTGGAATGTTTGAAAATGTAATATTTTCAGATGTGGAAATGAAATGCATTGTTATTAAAAAATAAGTACTGTGAATAATGCTTTATTTATGTATTGTATGTATTGGTTTGTGGTTAGCATACACGGTTGAATTTTAATAAATGTTTTGGACAGTGTGGCCAATCGGGTTTTGCCGCCATGTTTTGGCAAAAATCAAACTCTAGAAGAGGTAATATCCCCCTCCCTTACTATACAGTAAGCACCTGTATGTCAAGCAATAATTCTTCAAATCATTTAATACATTATGTATTTATTCTAAATATAAAAAATTTTTAAAATATATAATTCCATTGCTTTTCGTAGCTACCCAATAAACTTGTCCCCACCTAGGATCGAACCAGGGACCTTATTCATATCAGGCGAAAGTCACAACTGCTACTCTGAATCACATTATACAATAGGCGACTAAAGGAGAAACATATGTTACGGGCAATGTACGGACTCGGGCATTACCAGCATTGCCCGGGCAATGCGGGTAATGCCCAATTCTTAGGGCAATGCGCGCATTGCCCACCGATACGGGCAATGTGCGCATTTCTCTTGTCACCACCGCAATATTGATATACATAATTAACCATAATTAACCATGCATGTACTGATTTTGTCTAAAAACCTGACCTAAACTAACACAAACATAATTATACACAAAATTGCAATTTCATTAAAATTAAATATGAAAAACGACACATTTTATGCACAAACCTAACCTAACGTGACTTGACCTAACCTAACCTGACTTAACCTGACTTGACCTAACCTAACCTGACCTAACCTAACCTAACCTGACTTGACCTAACCTAACCTAAACTAAACTAACCTAAACTAAACTAAAAAAAATCATTAAATGGATGATTTATTACGTATATCCGACGAGAAATGCGCACATTGCCCGTGCGGGAAGAACTGAAGTAGGGAACGGGAAGAACTGAAGTAGGGAACGGGAAGAACTGAGGTAGGGAACGGGAAGAACTGAGGTAGGGAACGGGAGGAACTTAGGTAGGAAACGGGAAGAACTGCGGAAGATATGGAACGGAAGATATGGAACGGAAGATATGGAACGGAAGATATGGAACGGAAGAAATGGAACGGAAGAAATGGAACGGAAGAAATGGAACGGAAGATATGGAACGGAAGATATGGAACGGAAGATATGGAACGGAAGATATGGAACGGAAGATATGGAACTGAAGATATGGAACTGAAGATATGGAACTGAAGATATGGAACTGAAGATATGGAACTGAAGATATGGAACTGAAGATATGGAACTGAAGAAATGGAACTGAAGAAATGGAACTGAAGAAATGGAACTGAAGAAATGGAACTGAAGAAATGAAGACTTGGGAGTGAATGACATGTGGATTGCTCGTCATGAGTTATTTTATTAAAAAATGTGAAATGTTTATTTGTCATGGCAACTGGTTACATTGCTGGTTATAAAATTGTAATGTGTTTCTATGGATCCAAACACTATTTGTGATGTAATATTCTATTATGTGATGTGTTTTTGTTTTGGAGCTGCAGGTGCTGCATCATAGTACAGGCCTTCCCCCAAGACGTCATTTAATTGAAGCTAAGTAACATTTAAATTTCCTCGTTGCACAATTCTGTTGCAGTTTAAGTTGAGGGCGTTTAATAGCAGTAAGGCTCTTGCCACCTATTTCTATAGATGGTTTATCAGGCATGCTCTTATATGTTCCTGTCAAACTGTTCAGGCATGGCTTGCTTCGCTAGAAATAGTCCCTGCCATACTTCTATGCTTGCGGAAAACGTGCTGCCGAGCCTTCTAGGGATTGCACATTGATTGTCTCTCA
>JAQFZQ010000892.1:0-24839 GCA_034696005.1 Glomeris marginata
CTGCCAAATGTTCACCAACTAATAAAGATGGCTGCCAAATGTTCACCAACTAATAAAGATGGCTGCCAAATGTTCACAGTTCAAAATTCCCCCTGTATTTTCACACATACTTGTCAAATTGTTCCACTTTTCTATATAATACATAGGTATATAACAGGTTTAATTTATCCAGGTGAATGTTATTACATGTGCATCCCTAATTTATTTGTTAATTGTATGGAAATTAATAGAGGTGGGTGTTCATAATAAGTATGTCGGTCAAATGAGGGTATGTACTTCAAGGAACACATGTATGATGCAAAAGTAGTGCCAAACAGAGCTGACATAACAAAGGGAAAACGTGTCAAACCACTCAGTGTTTGTTTCGCCTTTAAATTTCTTCTGACACAGAAATCCGCCTTGCCAGCAATTGAAATAACAATATAAACTGTCCATTTCCGGGATACATCCCGGAATATTAAGAGTAGTATTAAACTGAACGATTGAAAAGAAAGTGAATGAAAGGATTTACAATGGATATCATATACTATTTAGACATGCAATATCTAGTTATTGTTGTGATAAGAAAAATTTGTAAAGATAAGGAAGTGAACATTTTGTATGTATTTTTCCTCTAAATAATAAAAGGCTGTAATTTTTAAGTGAATGAAGTAAATTTAAAGGTGTATTAAATAATTCGATCGATACCGTCTGTTGTGCATTTGGGTCAACTGTTAAGTTCATGATCAGGTGTAAACCAATGTGTAAACTGAAATATGGGTCGGGTCGTTGTTCGGATTTTTCAACTGAAACTTAACAAAAATAAATGATACACTGGTAAGAGTTTCAAACTGAAGACATATACAAGATGAAAGATGAGAAGTAAAATGAAACTGAAGTCACCCACCCAGTGACCAATTGACCTGAATTACGTCCACAAACCCTTTCCTATATTAGTTACAAAATGGAGATTTCTTCCATTTTACTATTAATAATTTCCCATTTTTCTTTTATATTTATTTATACCTATAGAACATATTTTTTGCAATTAATTCATAATTAATTAAATTAATAAATTACACTATGGAACTTTATATTGCAAAATGTAATGGATATACTACATATTTAAAAATAATATAAACAATTGATAATTTAGCAATTTGTGAAAAGTAATTATTTTTACACAATCAATTTGAATTAAATGACATTGATTATGTGTAAACATGTAAAAATAATTACTTTTCACAAATTGCTAGTGTTATCAATTGTTTGGAATATTGTTTTTAAATTGAATACTTTTTACATTTACTTTTTAAAAATTAAGATAATAAGTAGTATAGTCTTCCATTTGTCATTCATTAACTTTAAAACTATGAATGAATACATATAATACACATTAGTGTTTTAACAAGGGTTTAAACAATGAAGCACTTGTAATTGAGTAATATGAAAAGAGCTACAACAAAATCTACTTATTTCTTAAGATTTCCTAAGAATTTAGACTACTTTAATATTCACATGCATATGCAATATTTAAATAAATAATTGTCTCAACAGCAACAAAAAACTAGTTATTTTGGATTGTACCTCACTTAATTTCCAGGAGGAAAATAAAAAGAAACAAAACAATGGGGCAAAATATAACAGTCATGAAAGTTAATGAATTGAATAGCTAGATATGCTATATGCATGACTTCACTTACATTTTTCGTTCTTTGTTGGTGATATAAAATCCGAGACGTCTTCTATTGCTCTCCCAAGAAAATCATGTGAAGTAAAAGATGCAGGTTAGGTTGACTTTTATACAGGAGCAACCACGTGACTATTAAAGGCGGCACCCGACGCCATCTTGCATAAAACCCCTGCAAAACTGGAACAGGATCTCCCTTTCTTTTTCTACATGTAAGTTATATACAATGAACCAATGACTGCATGGGTGAGATTGAGAAAACAGGCGTTTACCCCTATAATGGGCGATTTGAAATCCACCAATGGCAGAGATTTTTCATGCAAGATGGCCGCCGTTTTAAGGTGCGTTAACCTGAATTGAACAGGATCTCGCTTTTCTCTGCGAAATGAAAAACCAACGACTTTCCCATGCATTAAGAAAAAAATATATGGGTAAGAATTTGACCATATCGTCCAAACGGATATTGGGCCTTATGTAATGAAAGAAGAATTTAGGACAACACTATGATGATGAATATGTAACACTTTTCCTATCTGTTATACTGTATGTAACACTTAAAACTGCCCTATTAAATGACATGTCTTACAGTGGAACTTGCTTTTCACTGCAATAAAACCTTTGATAAATTGATTTAGGAAAATTAATTTAAAGCCAATTTCCTTTCATTTTATTGGCTACTCTTATAAATATAAATCAAACCTTTGTGAAATTTTAGACTTTAAGGGAAACCGACTGTAGGTAAATAATTTGTTTGATTACTTTTGGCTGTTTTTGAATGAAATCAGTTTCAGAGAATTTGCAGTTGCAGAATTAAAACTTTACTTTCTAAGGTACACATAGGCTACAAAATACTTCTGGAAACTGTTTGGGGAGAGTTTACTTTGTAAATAAATGGACTATACACATTGCAGGAATACAGTGTTGCTTATTTTCAAGGAAATTGAATTTTAGCATTAGGTCTATAAGTTTTACATGTGCATATTACACATTTGCACATTAGGCTATACCAAGAGTGTCTATACATAAATGGTAAAAATATCGAAACGACCCCTTATTAATCTATATTGTGTTTTGAATTATTTTAAACAAAAGTCAGTTTGATGCCATGTCATATATGATGTGTCATTCTTTTTATTTTTGGCATTGTAACAAAAGATTTTAAATTTTGCAAAGAATAGAAACACAACTATGACTTCACATGTGGGATTGTCACATTTTTAACCCGGATCTGAAATCGGCACAAAGAAATTTCGAAATCCATACATTATAAAAATATAGGCCTATGTTTACTCTATAGAATGCATTATTGCAAAAAAACTTTGCACAATAAATTACTCAAAAGTGAGGATTGGAACATTATATCCGGGGTATTCGACACATCTATAGACAACTCTCATGTTGAGCATTCACCTACATATTCAGGCTAATTCACACAATATTTATCTAAAAATCAAATTATATAGTTGCATATACTAAATACAATGTCAAAGGCCCAAGGTATCATCGAACTTTTGAAGGACAATGACAACTGTCCTAAGAAAACAATTTTTTATCTGCTATTAAGGGGGAAAATCTTTTTTTTTTTATTTGTATATAATGTTTGTGAGGGTGAATTTGTTAGGGGAAAATAATATTGCCTTACCAAAGAGAAATGAACTCCTTGATAAAGTCTCATAGGACAAGCATGAGAAGTTGTCCATCAAACCGCAAGCGAATCATTTCACATAATAACCCTGTAAAAACGGTGCTTTTCTAATATTATGACACCCAAAAGTTAAGGCAGTAATTTCCTTGTCTTTTCGCTTGACGTAACAACAAGACAAGAAAGGGTGTTGCCACTGATCTCTCGACATAAGGTGAGTTACCCTCAAGCTTCGACAGCGCGAAAACTTCCTCGCAAAATTGCAATAAACACCCGCATTGCATCAAAAAATGAAGGTCTGCATTCAGTGATTCATCAAAATAAATAAAACACAATGAACGTAACCATCAAAGCATCCCTGACATGGTTTGCGTAAGGTTATTTGTGCACCGTGTCACCGGAAATGTCAGTAACGTTTGTTTTTGTCATTACCCGCATCCACTTTATCAGTGATGTCGAAAAACGAAATTTTTCCATTCACTAATAAACAATCACGAGCGAAAACTGTGTTAAAGCCGGAGCGCCGTAACAAAAGGCGGCCATTCCCAGCATGCTTTGCGAGTTTTACCATGTTTCAGACACATGGCTTCCAAGGTGTCGTTCGACTCGTAAAATCTTCAAATTTGTGATGGATGAATCTAAAATGTGATTTGTCTTACAGTAAAGACGGGGCAGGCGATTTTCAAACCGGAAAATCTTCGGTCAACGAGGCCTTTGTGACCGAAGCAATGATAATGATATCCGTTGCTCCGGTGACACTAAAAGTCAGCGACCAAAAAGGGTGCTTGATTATTCAAAGCTAATTGAGCTTAAAATTGGAAAAGGGAAATGCCATTCTGCAAACATCCTTCAAGGTTCTCATACATAACCTTGCAGTGCAGATTCAATAATATCATTGCCAATGCAGGCAAGAGTTGTTTGGAATTTCAAACAGTGTACATGTTTTGTTGGCAAATATGAAGTAGTTTACATAAGAGTTCGGCACTTCAATGTATTTCAGGTGAAGAACTACATACAGTTCGTGACACTGGCAAAATAAACATGGCAGGTTAAAAAAAGATGGGGGAATTTTTTGCACTTCTCTTTTGTGTCTGAATCCACAGAAGCAGTCAAGGACACAAACTTCAATTGCACACTATAAAAAAACAACTTAGAAATATATGCCAAAACATTACAATAATTGTTAGAAGAACATTTCTATATATTGTAATATCTTGCTTCCGAACTAATTAAATTTTTAAAGTTATTGTTGCAACGATAACTTTAAAAATTTAATTAGTTCAATAATATTTACAATTGACTTTTAACCCTTGTTATCACATAATACGCAACGTCTTTTCATTTTCAACATTGCTCAAATACATATTTTGAACTCTGATTAAAATTATCTTCCTGATAGTAGAAAATTAGTTAACGCGAGCCGAGAATACACTTGTATGAAACAAAGCTCCTAAAGGTAAGACATGGCTCATTTAATTCCTGCAACAAATGAATGTATATTTGAAATATTGGTACCGAATTCATAATTGATTGTAATGGCAGGTATTAAAACATGAAGTTGTTCATCTTCACGTGCGTGATGGCTGCGGTGGTCCTTGCGCAAGGACCTTCCAAAAGGATGATAAAGAATGGAGGTAAAACTTTACAAAATCATTTCCATTAATAATTATAAATAAATCAAAGTAAGATTGCATCCCTAAAATCTACTAAAATCAACCAAGCAGCGCACTTCTGGTGGTTAATTTTGGCAACTGTACTATTGCATTCCCAATTTACAGGGTGGAACAAAATTGAATCACTCCATACACAATTTATATTTGTGTTAGCAAAATTTTCCACAGCACTATTAGCTTTGACTGCATTTGATCTAGCTTTGAATGACCTTGAAATGTTGTTTTAAGGCCACATGTGACGTCCTCCAAGTGGATCCACTTGGAGGAACCCAAAGTAACATTCCCTTCATTTCTCCAATAGATCATCAATTAAACCGTGATAATCCTTTCGGAATTAATCCTCGCCAAGTGCACTACCCAACGATCCCAAAGACGGCCATCAAAAATCCCAAAGTAATTACTCGCGGCGAACCGGTGCCTTTGGACAACGTTGACGAAACAGGTGTCTGGGAAGGTGCCTTCGACTACAAGATAATCTTGAAAAACGCCTTCGTCTTGGACATCACCGATTACACCGTTCTGTCCGACGACACTGACCAAACCACCGGAGTGAACACCGTGGTCCTTGCGTACAACAAGCTCACCGTTTACGGCGACTACTTCGAAAACTCCACTCTCCTGTACATCATTCCCGTATTCGGTGAAGGAGCCTTCAACGTCGATGGACTTGACGCAAGGGCCACAGCCGTGAGATCCTCACCGGCATCTCCATACGTGGTTACTCTGTGGATCAGGGAGTACGTGGCCGACCTGGATAACTTTGTCGGAGGAGGTGTGATGGAAACCGTAACCAAGGGGCTTCAACCTATATTTGGGGCCAACATCTACAACCATCTAGTGGGCAACATCGAACGTCTCATAGGATCAATGCTGGACAGCGCAGCTCCAAAGAAGCCGGTTGACATCAAGAGCTTGATTCGCAGCGAGATTTCCAAGATGCCCCTTCCGAAGGACATCAAAGAAACCGGAAATGCAAACGATTACATGGACCAAATTTTGGCAGCTGTCCGGGCATTAATCCTTGAAAAGTAAATGTCCATCACTACATAACCAATGATACCAGTAATGTATTTTAAATATTATTACCATTTCCAGCAATCTGGATCCGTACGTGATAGCCGAGACGGAATTCCTGGGGATATACATTGCCGGCGAGCTGTTTGGACTGTCCACCTTGCATCGTGCAGGAGATGCAACCTTCACTTACGAAAAAGGTGTATACACCATTGACTGCACGGTGGGCATTTACGACATGACAGCAGAGGTGACATGGTCCACCGAGTAAGTGCACGTATGCCGCCGTTGCGTTGAATTTCAGGCTAATTGAATAGCCATTTTAACAGGATCTTGTTCATCAATTATGATGGTGATGCCTCTCTTTCGTTGGATGTCTTTGAAATGCACTTGAAGGCCAGTGCACAGATAAGGAACGAGACGCAAGACTTCCTTACGCTGAACGAGTTGGAGATTACAGCGACCACCGGAGTAAACATCGAGGTGCATGTACTACCAGTACTGAATTGGATCATAGAAATGGTCGCAACTCCAATCGTCAAGTTCTTCGATGGTCTTCTAACTTCAATCGTCGAAAACATCTTGACGGGAATCTTCGAAAGTGTTCTCGCTTCGATGCCAATACCTGGATCGCAAAACCAATAATTTGCTACTATGATCATAATCCAGTTGCTAGTGGTTTCTTTACATACTTCAATGCCCTATCCCAATGAATGAAAATATAAAATAATTTATTAAAAACACAGTTGATTCAATGTACGATATGCAAATATGTAGAGTAAATAAAGATTATACCAGCATTCCGTCGATTTTCCTCTCACTCTCTGGCACATATTATAAATTACTGCACACCACTAAGTGAATTACAATGTATATTGTAACTAGAATGTCAAACACTACTATAAGATGCATTTCAATCACTTGCACCAATGTCCATTTATTTACGGCATAACAAATATACCACCTAGAAATAATTGCAAGGTAATTAGCAAATAAATAATCTTTTCAATTTGATGGCATCACGAACTATGTATATACAGTCGAAAGCGAGTAAGTGGAACCACTTTCAATTAGAGAAAAACCCAGCTAAAAATTATATATTAAAAAGTTCTTGCACTGAAATTTCTCATGTTTTGCATGTGATCTAAAACTGAATAAGTGAAAACCGTGTAAATGGGATCAAAGAATGAGTGCAAGTGTGCAATTAACAAGTGGAAATCTAATTCGATTTGTACCAGTATATTATTGCAACTGAAGTGAAAATGCTATTTGAAGTAAGATTACTACATTGGATAGATAATTTTATAGGAATTATGTTAATATTCCGTGTCAAGTTGCACTTTCGACTGCATTATAGTGTTAGCGTGCGGTTAATAATCACGAGCTAACTATATTCAAAGCCAACTTGCACTTACCATACCTTAATAAACTATTTTAGAAACAATATACTATCAGTTCTTGGTACATAGATTTTGTTTTAGCTTGCCATTCGTTCAAGCCGATCAATAATTGCGGCTTCATTTTACCTAAGGTTCACGGGATGGAACAATCCTCGGCAAGAGTTTCATGACTGTGATTTGGAAGCAAGAGCCTCGTGCTGGACATGGAGCTGAAACTGTCACCACTGCTCCGGTTGCTACCGTGACTCAGCGGAGTACCGGGCAGCGACACCGCTTCGAGGTACGACGGAGGGTTACTCCTGTGGCTGCCGCGGTTCGTGTCACTTTCCTCGTCCTCTTCAGCACCTTCAACTACCGAGGAGGACACCTCAGGAATGGATCGTTGGTGGTCCGAGAAAATGGTCAGATTTGGGTCCTCTGGAGTGTAATAGTCGGAATCCTCACCGGCAGGAGATGCATCTGGAAAAAATCAATAAGACGGTAACTATATGTCCTAAAAATTAATCCAATGTTTCAAAATACCTATACCTGGTCTGCAGTCTTTCGAAGATCTGTCCCTGGAGTCACACAGATGAAGAGAATCTGGTGTTGACATTGAAAGCGCCTTGCTCTCGACCCGCGACAGCATCGCGGCCGGAGACCTAACTTCTAACAAGGACTGAGCTTCCATCAGAACCCCTCCATCCTAAAACCTATTCTTGTAAGCACTTCATTGTTATGTTACGCTGCAAATGACAGTTAAACCTCACTTATTACAAACTTGGCATGACATAGGTCTGTTTATAACGAATGAACATCATTATACGATTATGCACTTTGAATTTTCCTGGATAACAAAATAAAATACAAAACCAATCTTGTAAATAATGAAATAATTTCGATTCCAATAACTGCAATAGTTTTATAATTTTTTTGGTGAAAAAAATTCAAAGTGGAGCATTCATAGAAAAAAAAATAAGAAAATTATATTCAGCCAATTTTATTTTATTTTTTTTTTTTGTAAATAGCATCAAAAACCATTTTTAACACTGACATAAATAAAAAATACATTTGCCAATTAGACAAAGAGTCAAAATATATTATTTCCCAGTGCAAAAATAAGTTTCCCACTTGAGGAAACGTTGCTGCAGTTGAATCATTGTGTTACATCATTACGTACTTTATATCATTGGACTTGATTGAACAAAGTAAAACCGCGTATATAAATAATGACTTTGTTAACAAAAATCCCTTCCTGCATCACAGTTCGCAAAATGGAGAGGTTTAACTGTTCACACAGAATTCACCTCTGTGGAATCGGTGCTATCTGCCTGCGTGGTCAACGTCGATATGTCCCTGATGGTTCCATCCACAGGATCCGACATTGGGGAACATCGGCCAGCACTGGACTTTGACGGCGAGGCATTCCTCAGCAGAATGTCTGGAGATACACGGCCATCTTGTGCATCAAGGTCTGGCGAATCAACGCACGGTGACAACTGAAACACGTAAAATTCGCCAATTACATTACATTCCAATAACCAATCGATTCAAAGTAAGTCATAGATAAGACCTCGAGGGAATTATCCACCATTGGCGAGACCAATTCAGGTGGTGCCATTGGACAATCTGTCTGCGCTGAACTATCTTCGGTAGCGGCGAGAACTTGCAGCGAGGAAAAGCTTCCGGCAAACGGTCGGCTGACAAAACAACAAAATCAGCTGTTAAATAAGTTTTTAAACCATCAAACACAGCATGACACACACATTGAAGGCTAACTATTTCTTCCACGAGACTAAAAACTAGCAAAAACTACTAAAAACCATAAAACATGTTCACTTCAATTTTCTAAAAAGAACCAAGAGGAACTTGACATGTGTAGTATGAATATGGACATTACCTTATGTAATGCACAATGAAGCTTAAGGGAAAAATAGATTACATTAATTATATTGACTTTCAGCCTGGCACAAAAGTACACCAAACTGTATTATACGGAAAGGAACGCCGCAACACTGACCAATAAAATTCATCAAATAGAGATCGAATACACATTGAGAAAATGCATAATGTCATTAATTTACATAGTATTATTATAAGTTCAAAGCCCTCCAAAAACCATCCGAATAGAACACAGTAAAATATACCTTGTTGCAATATCGCCTCTCACAGGAATAGACGGAGAAGTAATAGCTGTAAAAATATACACATTGTTTATACAGTATGTTCCAGTAAAAGTTGTGACATCACGTTTAAACAGCAGTTACCATCTTGCTGAGTGAGAGGAGGCATCGCAACCGCGGTGACCGGAGGCAAGGATGGGATGTGGACAGTCAACGGATGAGAGTGGGCAGCCGTGGCTGGGCCGTTGAGGGCCTCGATGAGGGACACCATCTCGTAGCCTGTTGGGATGTTAACCTGGCAATCGGAGGGTGAACTGTGCGAAACAGGTGGCCCTGTTGATTTGCGAAGAGCCCTGATTTGAAGAAGAGCTCTGAACGGTGCACGGCATATGGGGCAGTTGTTGGCCTGGTAGCGGAGAGAGTCAGCGCAGCAGTTGCACAGGCACAGATGACGGCATGGTAAGATGAGCGTGTCCCGAGTTTCACTCATGCAGATTACACACTCTGAACCGTTGTCCTCAATCTCTTCATCGCCTACAGTCTTCATGTACATTTATATATTTATTAGTCTTACACAGTGGACAGTCACAGTTGCAGTGGGACCTCCATTATCAAGAACTCGTTTATACAAAATCTCTAAACGTGAAAATTGTTATTTTTTCCCTTCAATTTCGGATAATCGAGGTCCCACTGAATACAGAAAACGTTCATCATCATGACATCAACTAACATTGCTCTCAATTACATTTACTTCGTGAAGATGCCGGCAAAGTAAAAAGACAATTCATCAAAATTATACAATTTACCTTGTACGTCTCCGCATTCTTATTCTCAATCCCGTATATCTCCTGAAGTAGATAGCACAACCCATCGACAAATTGTTTCTGCTTTAGTGGCTTGATGGCATATGATGAATCAGTATTCTTCTCCACAACCGCAATGGTCACATGTGACTGCTTCGGATCTACATTCCACCATCATTGCTTTACAAAATGCCACTTAAAAAATGGTCACCATTGCAAACAACTTCCTTACCATCTCCTTCTTCCGCTACGCACCGTATCACGATGGGCATCACTTCCTTCTCCAGGCTGTAATTCAACTGCACATAACCAATCAAAATAATGACGGAATTGATGTCGCGTACTGACACACACAACAGTTACCTCGGTGTCAGAATACTTGCTGGGATCAAATACATGGCTAACTTGGTTGAACTGTTGGTTTGCTCCACGTTTATAATGGTAAGTCTCTGAATTCATACTCGGGTCTTTTGGGGTGTATCTATGTGAAAACCCATATGGGTGCTTTACTACAACCCATATATATAATTATAATCAATGGTTAACACCAGATGCTTAGTAACTTACATAACACCGTTAGGAGAAATTTCCTCGGTGCAAAAATACAGTATTGTGATGGCACAACGTGCATCACTGTCAAAAGTGAACTCGATGTTGTATTGAGTACGCTGGGTTTCCTTGCCTTCAGGTGTGGCTGCTTTATTACTCGCGTTTGTAGATGATTCCGAATCACTGGGAGCCCTTTAGAGAAAAGGGCCACAAACAAACAAAAACACTTATTTGAATGGAACTAAATTTTTTGACAACCAAAAACAGAATGATAAACAGAAATTCACCTTACAAAACGAAGAGACTCTTTTCTAACGTTGACAAGACTCTTCAATGTTTTAGTTGGTTCGTTCGGTTGTGGAGCAGGATAAGGAAACTACATGACAAATGAAGTTATTTGACATTTTAAACCACGGAATGCCATTCACATGCATAATCAAGGTGTCTACTAAACTTTCATTTCAAAATTCCAGTATATTTCCAGTATTTTCAAAGATATTTATAACTAGACACCCTGTTGACTTTTACAACTCACAGGAATTGGGCGACTCCCCAAAAAATTCAAGTCTGCATTTTCTCCAAATAAGTAAGCCTCCGGTTGTGGTGTATCAAATCTTTCTCCTCCCATTATGAAGTATTTCCCAAAAAAGGACCCTAAAAATGAAGTAAACAACAACACGGATTATAGCAAAATAGTGGCAACAAATAACAAAATTGAAAACTTGCGAAAAATCAAAAATGCAACAATTCATTATCGAATATGCTTCCCTAAAAGGGCGTTATTTCGCGACATTACACTCAATTACAACATCAACATTGATGGCCTCAATTTTAACTTCAGGTATTTAATATGCCGGTTAACAGCATTATCTCGCTGTATGCGCTGTCGCAACAACAATCGCAACACCCGTTGTTGACAAAACCCGTATTGTTTACGGCATGCATGACGTCACGAATACATATTCCATTTCATTTTGCGATTAAAATCACCCGATTTTGGAGGATATTTGTAGGCATCGTTCGCGACGACAATCGGCTCTTCAACACCCCCACGTTGCCTTGAAGTGAAAGCGCCCATTTCTTAATAGAAACGTTGAAATTGATGCGCCCGAAACGATCACCAACTGCGCAAATCCACCATTTTGAACCGTCTGCCAAATGGAACGTGAACTCGCGTGAACTGCGCATCTCTTTCGTACGTTAACGGCGCTTCTGCCAACTGCGTACACAATCGTTTCAAAATTCGTACACTGAAACCTGTGTATGTTGACCACCAGTGGTCAACCTATTCCAAAATCATGCAATACTTAAAGGAGAACTGTCAGTCGAATTATGTGAAATTTCTAAAAATGCCACAAATTTAATATTTGTAGATCAGGTGCATAGATCGACCCTGAATTTTCATGATTTTTTTGCGATGGATGGTTTTCGAATAGTTTGCCAGCGAAAAACACGGCTATAGACAGGACTAAGGTCAACCTTTTCCGTAGTGGCGCTGCAGTAGCCAGCTATCATGTAATGGCGGCCGCCATGGAATTGGCCAATGAAATCGTCGGAAATCGTGTAAACTACGTTCGAAATTCGAATTCCGTGTTCGAATTCCATGGCGGCCGCCATTACATGATAGCTGGCTACTGCAGCGCCACTGCGGAAAAGGTTGACCTTAGTCCTGTCTATAGATGCCCTGCTTTAATCTGATTGGCCTAAAACGCAACTGTACGACAGCTTAGCTAACGCCCACTGCCAGAATATACCACTATAACCAGGAATTGCAAACACATTCTTGCCTCAGGGTTATTCCTTATTTCTCTAATGACAGTTTCAAATTACAGGACAAACAAACAAACAAATAAACAAACAAACAAACAAACAAACAAACAAACAAACACCATTCACGACGAACGTATATAAACTTAGTAAAAAACACTGAACATTACTAAAACTAAAAAATATTTATAGTAGGTCTAGTATTAACAACCAGACAAAGATGTAACCAATTTAGGAAATCAGTGGCGATAAATACTATTGTAAGCAATTTTCAAACTAATCAATTTGCTAAACACAAGGACTTTTTTAATAAATAATACACCCACCAAGATGATGCATTTTGATTACAATACAATAGGTACTACGTAGTACCTATACAGTACTGTATATTAAATTAGGGGATTTTTGAATGATTTCCATGCTATTAGCAAGAGATTCGCTGTGCAGGCGACCTCTAGCGGGAAGCCATAAAACGATTGCAGAACTCGCAACTTGACGACAGAAAAGTTAATCGAGACAGTTTTTCAAACTCCCCCTAAGCACTTTTCTCACTTTCCACACACCAATCTGTCATGCTCCACTACTGTCACGTGCTCACCCCGGCAATACACTATCCATGACACCGCATTTTTTCTCTATACTATATTACATAATCGTTTATATTCTCTTTTGCCTCGCAACAACGCTCATTGGTCAATATTCTAAAGTTGGTGGCAGCACTTGTTACTTACAATATTGCACTCATTAGAACCTGTATCAACTGCCCAGGCAATAAATAACCAAGAATATAAAGTTAACCTCCAATTAAAACGCGCAACCTCCTAAAAAAAAACCATTCAACTTATTGCTAAATTTGACCTGGGCATTGCAATGTATTTTGCCTATATATTTTCCATAGCATGCATATGGCATTTTGCCTTGCTAATTCCAGACAAGAAAAGTAAATGGTTTTTCGTTTCGAGGCGTCACCAACATGACAACGTAAAGTAAACAGACGGACCAAGTGACAAGTCTTGGCTTTTTAAGCAATATCTTACACATATAATAAAAACAATATTCTTTTTTGTTATCTAAATCCGGAAGGCAGAGAAAGCTAGAAGGCTACAAGTGCAATATGGCAGGGTAAACAAAAAAAGTCTCCATGTCACGCGTTCCTCACTCAAACCACCTTTTTTACCCAGTTTGTTATTTCCAGATGTCGTTCACGCTACATAACCTATACATGAATGACAAAAAATTTACAACCCCCCTCCCCCCAACTCAGACATATAAACTTGAAATGCCAATATTTTTCAGGATTCGTACATATATTTAAATTTATCACAATACACATATACAGCTGTTTCATATTGTTATATATATAGATATTAAAGTTTCAGATTATATTATAGTTGGTATATATAGTTGCAATAAGGTTTGTTTCCGGTTATATTACGCCATGCGGCCTGCCAAGCTCAATTAGGGCGGCAAAGTTAAGAGGGCAAATTGGAAATGCCCCACAAGCAACAACATCCCCTAAAACACACATGTCCCGAGTTATGTCATTAGACCAAGGAATTGGAAAAATGGCGCCGACATCATATATGTATACTGTATAGTGGACAAGATACCCTATTTCGGCAAACCTTTTGCATGGGGACTCACATAATTAAGTAGCCTATATATATGTATAAAAACACTTGTAGGTTATATAACAGCATAAAACTTGTGCATGCTGCAGACAATATTTGCAACCATGCAACTATACCAAAATTTATGTATACAGGGTGAGTCAGCTAACCGTTGCATGGTTGGTGTATGGTAAATGAATGCAAATATCAAAAAATAAGCATGCAAACATGATGTACACGTTGGGGGACATCTGCTAATGTGCACTTTGAGGACTTTGGAACACACAATCAGCTAGGGTGTTCGAAAATTCAGAATTTGTAACTTGCAAGATAGGCAGGTAGTATGAATTAAGGAAAGTGAAAAAAAATTGAAATTACGATGAAATAGAGCGGAGATATCGCCGTTCGAAAAACAGCAGTTTGTCTAAAAGTTGCCAGCACTGTGACGCTTCACATGCATGCAGGGAAAACAGTGCAAGAAACATTCAGGCAAAGCAAGTGGCAAAGCACTGTTTTTTGTGAATAACCCTGCATATGTCACATAAGTTGCTGCAGGTAAACTTGCAGCACACAAATCTTATAACAAAGCGACTATAGCGACTGTGCATGCAATTTAGCCATTTTGAGCAATTTATACTGTGTATATAATGTGAGACGATGGGAAAGACAGGGATATGCATTGTCTGTTCATGCAGGTAATGCAGGAGCACATATATCTCATGAAATAAAAGATGAAAAATCAAGTTTTCACTGGCAAATTTCGTTATATGGCTGCATGCATGCATGCATGTGCATGAGAAAACGAAATTGTAACCGAAAACATGGCTGCAAAGTCATGTGCTTAGGCCATTGCTTGTAATAACTGCTGAGTGTGCAGGACCCCTATATAGGGATCTCATCTCCCAGGACTCCTCCTCACCGTCTCAAGTATCACAAAGATGCCGCGAAATGCTATACAGTCCACGCGGCCAAAGCTGAGAACTGCGCAACCATCAAAACTCTCAAAGTCTCAAGAAGACGAAGAAGAAAAAATCTCCATGCAACACAAAAAAAAAAAACAGATCTCGTATAAAGCAAATCAAAGGGAAAGGCGAAAAGACGCGCAGCCTGGGAGGTATAGAGCTTTTAGCGGCCATCTTGCCACAGCGCCACCTATCGGCGATCACATCGACAATAGGAATACAGAGAAAAGTAAATTACGCGGAACTGTTGCTTTTAAGACTTGTAAGTCTTAAAGTTTTCCAACACAAAGGGTTCAATCTTCAGAAGGCGTCCGAGGGTGACAACTAAACCCCCCCCCCCCTGTCTTCTCCCATCTTTCTTATTTTCTTTTTTAATTTTTTCTTCTCGGAGCCAAGTGAGAGGAGACAAGATGTATAACTTGCCAAGACATGCATGTAGTGACCAAAAGCTGTTGAACGTCTCGTCACGTGACGGTGAACATGTCGGCGCGCCACACGTGGCCAACACGTGCAATTCTCTTATTTTTATACCAACTAGTATTGTTTAGGGGGAACAGTACTGTTTTGAAGAAAGTTGAGGAAGTCGTTATTCAAATTGCAGCTTTAAAGGGTGTCAGGTAATTCTTCAAAAACTCGAGCTGAAGGTATATTTAAATACCAACAGTAAATATATACTTTCTGCCACCATTTTGGAATTTCGCAACAGCAGCTCAGCCAAAAGTGTCAGCATGCTTACTATACCCGGCCCGGGCATAAATCTTTATATGCAGTTCGAGAGTGAATTCCAAGGTCATCCACATCAAATTAGTCTAGTGCTAATTAAAAGTTCTTCTAGAATTGTAGCAATTATACATATACAACTCGGGCCAAAAGTATTGTCGCATTTTCCTATCCTGCAGCACACGATACGCGACAATACTTTTGGCCGCAATTGTACATGCATGCACATGCACAGTCTATATGGACGTATAAACTTATTAAATCTATATATAGTTTACCCACACTGATTATAATATACCTTCTGTTAAATTTTCTGTCTGTATTAATAATACACATGCAGGGTAATTAATGGATAAAGCAGCACATGTTCATTATCAATCAGCAAACCTGATAAAAAGTATAATGCACATGCAAGATGAAGTGTATATATAGGGCCTATACCTATCCATTATAAAAGCACGATATCTTGACTGACTGAGTGACGTTTCATTAATATCCATCTTACATTTTGGCATCGTTTTCTATATCGTTCAAGATGCGTATCGGCAAGTGTATAATAGAATGGGCCATACATATATAAATATATGAACATTTTTTGTCTGCGAACTTTTGTCGGTGTCTGGTCACATATGTTGCGTCGACATTCAACTTTGACACCAAAATGACAAATGACGCCCACCCCCACCCCAAACAAAATGGCCGCCTTTGGCCGCTTGGCTGAACACCCGATTTAGGCCTACTCGGGCCTAAAACACGCCTCACTTTACAACAAAAAACTGAATAAAATGACGGTACAACTAATTTAGCTTTAGTCTGTGCAAAAGGCAATTTCACGCTTCGGTCGGTAGGCCTCTTCGGACCACCCCCTCCATTCAAACCCACTTTTCAACACGAAAGGGGGGCCTTCGAAAATCACGTTTATAAAACGATAAACAAATGAGACATCTATACTTATACAGGGTGAGTCACCTAACACTGACCTATCTGCCACCCACGGTATCAAAAGTAGAAATGCAATGTCCTTGAAATGTTAAAGGCACCACCAGGACAGTCCAAAGTCAAGCACTATTCCTGCACATTACCATAATTCACCTGTACTGCACACAATTTGAGCCAGAGGAACACTTCATGCATATTCGTATTTTTTAATTATAAATCGGATATGTACCAAATTTGGTGCATCACTAAAGAGTGTACTCTTATCAATGCCCATTGAATACACCGGCCAGTATATGCACCCTTTTTCTTTGCTTAAACTGTATATATAGTTTCCAGATTATATGGAAACATTTTGATGGCACTTGTGATATTGTAATGCAGTAAAATTATATGGACTTACATGCACTGAACAAGTTTATTAATTTTGTAATTACTTTTGGGTTAATATTTGACTTTACAATTCAACAGCTTAATTTGAAATAAAGTATAGGGCCTACGTCTAATACTTTCCGGATAACCCTCGTACATTAAAACCTTTGAAATATAGGTATACATTAAAAGAGAATCCGCATAAAGGTGGAAGCCTGTATTTGCCAAAAAATTTTGTAGTGATTGGAAAGACAATGGAGTTAGAACCCATGCATTTGCATAAATAAGCAACAAAATTACCTTTTAATTGTGGAACAATTGTAAAATCCCATAAAAACCCAACTTCTGCATGAACAGAGGTATACATTGTTTACAAAACCATCTGTGGCTTTTACAAAAATGTTGCATGGCTTATTCACAATGAAAACAATGTTTCCAAATGCCATGAAACTTTCAAAACTTAATTATTTGTGAAACCAGAATCATTATTATCTATAGACATGTACACTATATGTATAATGAATGACCTTCACTGTTTGTATATTAGACTGTTCAAACGAAACTTAGTCCCATTGTTTATTTGGGTGAATTAAAAGATACATATAGTACCTATATTTTAATTAATTCGTTAGAGAAAATCACCGTTGCACTTCAGACACCACATCATGCACGTTTGAGGTGACTGCGGATTTCTGTCAACGAAATGGGACTGCATGGTTGCTCGTTAAACCAACTGATCAATGTAATATTAACAATGTCTGCATTGGAGTCTGCATTTAAAAAAATTTGGGTTTGAGCAAATGAAAATCAAGTTCAATACAGGCCAACTATTCAACTCCATGCATGCAATTAATATGACTATATTTTATTCTAACTATATGCACACCTATATGAATGTTTGTTACATGCAATATTAAAGGCTGCATGCATGCATGGACTTAACTTTTGAAAGTGAAGCCTACATTTATAGTGGTGAGCAAAGTTTCTGCTACAGGTATAGAAGCATTTCAATTTTTCATCTATAGAACACTTTATTAGGGTGTTTACTGGTATATATTCGAATCCAGCAAGATTTCAGGGTATCTTACAAAATTATATCAGTTCACCTTTAACATCTGGGAAAGAATTCAGTGAATTGACTTTGTACTTGGATCTTTTTTGAGGAAAATTAGTTGTATATGGAGCTAAATTCGCAATTTTATTTACAATACAATGAAAAAAAATATAGTAATGCAAATCTAATGAACAAAATTAGGACAAAACCTTCCTCCCCCTCTCCCCTTCCCATAACCCACCCCCCTTACCCCCTCCCATACGGGAAGAAGGCGGTAGGATTGGGGTATAGCCATCTTTGGCGAGTAGCGAATTAAGTAGCCTAATTAATTTAGAATTGGAAAACAAACTAGGCACCCCGGGACCGGGCGCGAACCCAAGACTACCAATCTAAAGTCGGACACACTACCCACTATGCTAACTCGCCGATGGACCGGTTCTAGCTTCAAACCACCCTCTACAACCTATAATAACAGCACCTCCGAACGCTTCTCTGGCGCTTGCGAATTTAATTTGAGAAAAATATCACTTTGAAAACTTTTGATGTGATGGGCAGTTTATATTCGATTGGAATGTTGTGAATACTCATGTTATATCCATTCACAACCTGATTACAAGACATGCATTTGCTGCATGTAATTCTATATACACATTAAAATGTGCATTTAATTACAGTGAAATGTATACATGATGGAAACTGTCTATGGTGGAAAAGTTGACTTTTATTGGGAACATATAATAGACTGCATGATAAATATTTTTAACAAGCCTGTCTATGGCGGAAGGCGTTTCCCGGTTCCACGAGATTCTACCATAGACAGACCTGTTTTACTGTATAATGCAAAGCTGAATGTAAAACAATATTTAATTTGCAAACAGTCAAATAATTTCTAAGTCAGTCAATGCATAGTCACGTACTCAACTTTTGACCAACCTAAGTTAGCCATTTTGACCAACTTATTGCATTTACCGATGGTTATTTATTATATCACATTATAAACGGTCTAACATTGAGATATTTCACTGTAAAAAGCTCTCAAACACCGAACGACACTGAATATAAGAAATATGAATATTCAACCGTGACACAAACAAAAGCGATATTTAGCCGTTAATCACCCGTTGCATAATAATAAGTAACCGCCTCCGCACCACCTCATTTGGCAACCTATTCCACTAATCCACAACCCTGCGAGAGAAGAATTGTTGCCGCAGCAATAGTCAGCGTCTCTGCTTCTGCAATCTGCAATTTGAAACGGTGTCTCCTTGTCTTATACTCACCCCAACTAACTGGAAAAAGTACTCAGATCCAGGGTAATTTATGTTTTTAATACACTTAAAAACCTGAATCAAGCCCCACCCCCTCAAGCGGTCTTCATATGACAAACCCCACATCCCACTGATCAGTTTTGCCACCCTCTTCTGAATCCTCTCAAAAGCTTGAATATCCTTTTTATAATATGGGGCCCAGACCTGCACACAATATTCAATGTGGGGCCTAATTAGGAACCGATATACCTCCTTTGACCGGCTCTCCAGCCCCCGTCTTATCATACCCATAATAGTTACCCTTCCTACAAGCAGCCAGACATTGTGCTTCAACAATAATCACCAGGTCTCTATCTTGAGTAACAACTTGCAACTTTTCACCACCCATCGTGTATTCTACTCCAGAATTTTTGGTCCCAATATGCATCACCTTACGCTTATCAACATTGAACTGCATATCCCAATTTTGAGCCCATCCACCAATCTGGTCAAATCCATTTGCAAATGCTGGCTTTGCTCCAATGAATCCACAACGCCTGCCACCTTAGTATCATCCGCAAACTTACTAAGTTTAAATAGGATATCTTCCTCTAAATCATCAATATAAACTAGAAATAACAATGGCCCTAATATACTGATCCCTGAGGCACACCACTATTAACCCCTAACCAATATAAATGTTTCCCGTTGATAACCACCCATTGCTTCCGATCCATCGTAGTAGATTCCCTGGTCACAAGTTTGGATGGAATCCTGCTTGAAAGAAAGCGCACATTCATGTTTCAAATAAAATCTATCAGCAACGAACCACCAGAATCATGTGAAGCTTAAAACACAAATACATCAAAACCTGAAGTCCATGCATTGAAGAATATTGCTGGATAATTTGCTCAAGCAGGACAAGAGCTATTGACAATACAACTCAAATAATCCAGGAGAAAAATATGGAAACTGGAACTTAGGTGGACAAAAGTTTGGAAACACTTCCATCTAATCGAAATTAATAATGAGTAGCATGTCCATTGGCGTGAAATTGTTGTTGAAATGTAACACAGTCTTCATTTGCAAACCGTTTTTGAGTGGATTGAAGGAGGCTAATTTACAGTATACACTATCTCATCAAAAGTATCCGGACACCCCTCTTAAACACATAGAACTCTATGCCACAAAGCAAAGTGTGTGCAGCAATGGATTGTGGAGTCGTAGATTGAAGAAATGGATTGGCCTGCACAGATTCCTGATCTCAACCCCATAGAACATCAGTGGGATGAATTGGAGCACAGAGTACGGGCCAGGCCATATCGCCCAACTTTGGTGACTGATCTCACCAATTCTCTTTGGCACAAATGGCAGAAAATCCCTGAACATGTCTACAAAAACCTCATGGACAGTATTCATCAAAGGGTAGAGGATGTGATTAAGGCTAAAGGGGGCCCAATACTATATTAATAATTTCCATGAAATAACGGTTTTCATGAAAGAGTTCATGTGTCCGGATACTTTTGATGAGATAGTGTATCTTCATATGCTGTAGCATGTAATGTACCTTCCACAACTTGAAATTCACAAATTCCATGCACAATAAAGCATCCCCACACAGTGTTATTGACAGTTGATACTTCATGCACTTTTGCGCACAGCATGGAAGAAACTCTGACACTTTTACAGCCAAACATATACACCTCCATCACAAAATCTGGATTCGTCAGATCATCACTTTTCATGTTCTTGGTACCACTGCAAATGTTGACGCCGGATAATGTGTCAATAATGCTTTCACGTTTGGCTTGTATGGTCTAAACCCTAATTATTGCACACACCTCCTAGTTGTTTTGCACTTAAAGCAATCTTTTTCACAGCATTGAACTATAGTTGGCCAGTTCAGTTGATGTTTATCATTAATGATTCAGTAACAATTTTCTTTAAGATGCAATTCCTTCGTTTGATTGTTTTTGCTGGTCTCGTTATAAATCATGTTTCATTGATCTTAACAAACACCTTAGAAACTGTTCTCTTTGAGGACCCAATGATAGTGATAACCTCACTGCAGCGTTTTCCTTCATTTTTTAGTTGTTCATGCCGAATATCGCTGCAGTTAACTCTAAATCTTCCCATAATATACACGTGATTCAGCAAATGCAACCTAACCGTCCTCGCTGTCACGGTGCCCGTCCCTCCCGAAGAATTGCTGGATACGGCTCGCTTTAGCAAATTCAAGCGACTTCTCCGCTCTAATGCCTGGGTCCTTCGCTTCATTCACAATTGTCGCCAAGCTCCGCGCCAAGCAGGGGAATTAACCGCACTCGAAATATCCAGCGCCACGCGCTACTGGATTGGTGCTGTACATGACCATCATTTTATCTTGGCATTATTCATTTACATTGATACACTCTAAGAAAAATGTTGGTCATAATGACAAGAAATGTTAGTCAAGACTTGTCCTAAAACTGACCAGTTTATGTTAGTCATAATGACCAACATTTGCTGGTCAGCCCCTTTATTGACTAACATTTGCATCAAGTAAAGTTAGTCAACAAGGTGTATGTTGGTCATTATGACTAACATAAACTGGTCAGTTTTAGGACAAGTCTTGACTAACATAATGACCAACATTTTTCTTACAGTGTACCCATATGAGTTCATACTCCAAAGCAATTATTTGCAATGTTTCCACACAGACACTTCTGCCCACAAAGCTTGCAGTTTCCATATTTTTGTCCAGATTTATTGTAATTGTTTTTGCAATAGTTCCTTCCCGTTTCTGCAAAATATTACACAATAGTATTGAATTTTCTTCAGGTTTGTTGTATTAATTTATGTATCAAGTTTTAAAGGTCTGCAGTGGTTCGTTTCTTATAATATGTGATTTGAAACACAAACGAGTACTTTCCTGTATGTATACAGGCTGGTTTCCAAACTAATGACCAGGAGTTGTATACTGACTGTAGATTTAATTTATTCTTCCTAATTGTTTTGCAATATCGATTTAATTAAGTATTGCCTTCAGAGGATAAGACATCAATTTACGTTTTCTCATGTTCACTTTATTCATGTTGCAGTAGACTATAGGTGACGTCAAAGTTAAGTTCACGTTTGGCTTTCGATAAAAGTCGAGTATTCGTGCAAATAAAATATATTCTCATAATTTAGTCATGTTGAATATCTTAGCAGTTTACACATGCATATGAATGATTCGTCTACATTACCTATAGTCAAAATAACCTAAAAATTGATTTATGCTTTTACGCAAAGTGGAATAAAACGCTATTCTATAGGCACCAATTAGATAATCTGGAGGCAATACAAGCAAAAACTACGAACACATAAGACATCAGACTAGCAATATTAACTTTTTTCGGAATTATTCTGAAAACCGGAATGATACCAAATTAGGTGTAACTTCTCTCTAGGTTACTATTGTCAACGGTCTACCATAGAACACTCTCTCAACTAAACCAATCTTATAGTTAATTAATTAAATCCGGGAACTTTTGATACCACCTTGTATACATAACATAATTTCGGTCCTGAGTGTAGCCCAAAAATACTACACGGCCACTGCCAGTATAACTGTTGCATGTAGCCTATACATGAAAACAACACAAAACAGCTAGGGGGAATATTGGGAAATGTGTGTGATGAGCAGGAGGCAAATGAATAGTCTTAGAGCTATCAGTGGCATAGTGTAGATGGGAAAGGGATTGGAGACGCAGGCAGGCAGTTTGTATACACGCACAATACACACACACACGCATATATATATTCGTAAGATGAGGATGTTGTGTATGTATATAGAAGTATGGGGTGTGTGTGTGTATGTGCAGACGCTTGCATCTGCGCGGGCGGCAACCTTTGATGGGCCTGTTTATGGCCGCCTCCTTCTTCGACATCTTCTCGCGCGCATGCGCAATGCAACGCCATGCACGTCGCTGCATCAAGCGACCGCCTTATATCTAAATCCACGTCTAAATATATTCCCCAGAAATACCTGCATTTTTATTCCTTTAAATGCTCAGCTGCTTAGTTTACATTCGTGCATGCATATGTCACAACAAAATGCATGCAAGTCGACAATATGTATATACTATAGGTACCCCCCCCCCATTCTAAAAAATGATATAGGCTTCACATTTCATAAATTTCATAATTAAATGAACCCTTAAAATATAAAACAAATCTCAGGATACGCATATCCTGTTGGTTTAGTATACAGTAGGACAAGCGATAATTTTGCACCTGTATGAAAAGTACAAAGGTTACATACCCTATGTCAAAATATTGCTGGAATGTCATTCATTAATACCATTGAAATGTAGGTATAATGTTATTTTGACCATAGCATTTACAGTTTGCAAGAAAGTAAATGCTAATCAGAAATGCACTATAGCAGTTAATATAAAGAAACTATAAAAATGCACCCCTAAAATCCGAAATGAACATGCCATAAGCTATGTCAAACAAAATATGCAAATCATTGATATTATGCAATCTATAGGATGCAATTCAATCACAACAATTTTTCCATTGGTTATCATTCTTACGAGAAAGTGTCCCTAGTGAAAAGGAAATCCGAAACATTTGCTGTTATCATGCAAAGGAAATTCTGGAAGAGAAATTGCGGCTGCATGTATAATTGGGAAGCCAAAACTCTTGATAACAATGTGTTCTCAAAAAATACTATAGAAAACCCAAAGACGCCAACATAGATGGAAAACTACTTCGCACAACATAAGCGTCAAAAGTTTAACCTTAATGCACCTGATCATGGTAATTCCTGCTATACATATACTGGCACAACCTGCGGAAGGAATCTAAGGAGGGGTTTAGTTGTAAGTTTTGAGGTGGAGCATTTGCATATGGCAGAAAAAGCGATCTTGCTGAACATTGTGAATTACCATTCAACTCTGAAGCATACCAAAATCTGTTGCTCATATCCCATTTAGACCATTAATTTGTTTTCCAGACAAGATTTTTGAACGGGACAACACACACTGTGCTATACTCCGCAGTCATCAAAACATTATGTGGTTCCACAAAGAAATAATCAGTCACGGATTGTCCATGGTGTGGCCCAGATCTAAATCCCATTGAATATTTCTGGGGGATATTGGCAAAAGTTTTATGCACACAATTTATGGACGGTCTGCAACTCACGCGTATAGGATGAATGGATGAATGGGGAAAAATTGATGAACAAATTAGTAATATATATATACCTGATTATACGAGGGCTGTCCAAAAAGTATCCGACTTTATTTTTATTCTCAGTTCGCAATTATAATTTAATCGCGAAACTTG
>JAQFZQ010000893.1:0-24836 GCA_034696005.1 Glomeris marginata
TTAGTTTTCCATCTTCAAATCCCACCAACACATATCAGATGAGGAAATTTCCAAACTTTTGTCTGATAGTGTATATAACGGATGAAAAATGAACGTTAATAATAGCGCCTATTAGGAGAACCGTTGAGCATATTGCAACTCATAATGAGTAGAAAACTGGCGAATCCCACGGGAAATAGCACACAGTGATCTGGAAAGTTGTTCACTCTAACTTTTGACTATAGATGAGCCAATGGGAGCCGAGCAAGTGTTTGGCCAGCAGTCTCGTCAAATATCCAACCCATCCTCCCCTTTCCCATAATCCCAACTTGCGTAAGCACTCCAATGCTCTATCCCTGACACAAGAGTGCACGAGTTGGCAACATGGTAGGCAGTGGCATTATTCTGATGGAAATGCGCCAGAGGCCTGGTCACAATGAAAAGGGCCAGCTTCAAAGTGGCCCACTGCATGTGTGGAGCATGCTGAAAGAACGAAGTAAACTCTTTGCGACGTCATCGAGAGCTACTCAGCTACTCGGACTTGGAGACGAAGGAATGCGCAACTGCAGCCAATTCTGCACCATTCAAACACAATCCCAAGTCGTGCAAACCAGTCGACTAATCCACAATACGGCTCAGAGAAACATTCTTCTACGTTTTACGAATGACAGCCATTAAATTTGCACTTACCACTTCAGTAGGTCGGTAGTGCTTCGGGTTTACTTTAACACGCACTGTACCGGTGTCTTTTTCTTTGCCTACTTCATCAACCCCAGATCCTTCCCATCTAAGAAATGCAGAAATTGAAGTAAATCCAAAGCCGAAATCAACAGAACAGATACAATAAAAATGTTATTTACATAATTTCTTTTCCAATATGCTTGAATGCGTGCTCCACAAATTCTCGCACACTATGACATTCTCCAGTTGCAATGACGAAGTCTTCTGGTTGATCCTGTTGCAACATCAGCCACATTGCCTGCAATCAACACCAAAACGATCAATGTTTCAGCAGTATTATTTCGAAATTTATGTATGCAAAATACCATATAGCCTATTATTCACACTTTTTGGCTCTATTTCTGGCATCCGAAATTTAATACATAGTAGGTATTAGTTGTTCAATATAGAATTTGACTATCCATCTATTATTATACTGGCGATTCCAAGAAATATATCAGACACGAAATTTGAAATTGTGCAACATACAAAACATGTCAATAAAGCATTTGTGGAACAAGTAGGTTTTCAACTACAAACGAGGGTTATCCGGAAAGTATTAGGCGTTTTTTTTATTTCAAAACAAATTTGCCAGCTGAATCGTATACCTAGCTCATTTCTCTGCCTTCGCCGATTAGCTAGATTTGTCACATTATAAATAATTTCATATAATACATATGAAATGTGCTCTGTTAAAATAATTTGACGATACTCTGCACAGGGTTCCCACAAGTTTAGACCCTAAAAAGTAAGGACTTTGTAAGCGTAGACTGGGCCGGAATACAAGCTACAACCCTTTCGAGGGTGATAACCCAGAAATCTTTGATATTAACATGCAAAACTCTACATATCTGTCCGCATAAAAATGCAGAGGAAATTTGAAACAAAAATTAAATGTATATTAGTTCTGATATGACCATCATTTTTAATGAACAAGACAAACTAAATCATATTTTCTTTCCACGCAGGAATACTGCTCCAGCTTGAACTATATTTATTGGGCGACAATGTGATGGTACCGGACATGTAAAAAAGTGTCATTGACAGCACTACTAATATTAAAGATTGCTGTGTGCAGTGGAAAATTTACAAATTAGTTCTGGTCAATTGTTTTCGTGCTATAGATCGCTCAAAAATCTACAAGTTTTATAATATGAAGTGTGCACACAGTCAAAACTCAAATTGTAATAAACAAAAATATTTGTGAACTGAAACCAAAGTTTTCAATTCATTCAAGGATATATCACATTAATTGTATTTGTTTACTGCATGCTGACTTTTTACATAAATTGTATGTTTTTCGCATTATGCATTTTAAGTAAACTATTGAAGTACATATTGCCATGTAGGCCTTCCATGAAAAATGTACAGTATTAGTCACTAAGTAATACAGTCATTCAATAACAATCAAACCACGTGCGTCATCTGGTGAGTAGGCTGCTAATTGCACTGTCAATATTTATTGCACAGTGCAGGTACATAATACTCCAAAGTATGGTGTTTCCCTTAAAATTAAATGTTTACTGTAAAAATAAACATTTGTTGGTTTAATGTATTATTTGTATGTGTCACATTGCCAAATTATTATTGATTTGTGCAAGATTCAGAATTCCGAAAAAATTCCAAAACCCAAAAAAAAAATGTCTTGTCTTCAGGATTTCAAATATTAAGGGGTACAAAACTGTAGTGTAAAGTTTCCTTCCAAGGATTACGTAATTGCAAATACGACTATTCAACTAGTTTTGTTGTTTATCCTATAGAATACTAAGTGCACCCCACTTGTGAAATTCGGGTAACTTCAGAAAAATATAGGTCGTGACTATACTCTTTGAGTCATAAACGAGCCATTCCTATATTGAAAGAAAGCTGTAAATTGACAGAACCAATTTTCATACCAGTAATAACCCATACATGCGATATTGAGATTAGCTATGGTGTCTGCATTTCATGTTTTACCATGAACTCATATATCAATGTAACGTATAGAGTTGTAATATTACCTCTACATAATCTTTAGCATGGCCCCAATCACGTTTTGAGTCCAGGTTCCCCAATTCAAAGTACTCCATTTGTTTCAGAGATATCTTCGCAACACATCTTGAAATTTTTCGAGTTACAAAGGTTTCACCTGAAATGAAATAATAAACAATAATCGCCATATGTCCTTGTATTGCAACAGTACAATACAATTAATTGGATGCATCATTAAAAGCAAAGTTTACTGATCCTAAACTCATAACATTGTTCATCATAGTAATTTTGGATACGAATCCTTAACCCACGTACGTTCTATGACACACAACATGTATTTTTCGGCTCATCACGAGGCATCATCAGGTGTGAAAACCATTTTAAAGCAATAATCTTTGCATTTAATTAATAAGCAATTGTTATGCACTGGATTATTTAATACACTGACAATAATAGAAAAAATATGAAAATATAATGAACAATAAAAACATCTAATAATATATTATATTATGGCAGGATTCTAACCTCTTCTGGGACTCTCGTGATTGAACAGGATGCCATTCACTGCAAAGATGTTGTAAGCTTCTCGGTAATTTACAATTATCCAATAAGCATACAATTTAGCTGCACCTGAAAAAATTAAATGTAGTCTTTAGGTATATGAACACTTCATAAGTATAGAAACAGGTCATGGAATAATACCATAAGGCGATCTAGGATAGAAAGGCGTGGTTTCCTTCTGTGGGATTTCTTGCACCCGTCCATAAAGTTCACTAGTGGATGCTTGATACAGACGAACTTGTTTATCAAGTTTGCAGGTACGAATGGCATCCAAAATCCGTAATGTTCCTAGAGCATCTACATTGGCAGTGTACTCACTAAGGTCGAAGGAGACCTAAAGAACGTTAGCCACATTTATATTAGTAAAATTGCATACCATTTTATTATACAATCATATCACATACCATCACATGGCTCTGAGCCCCCAAATTGTATATTTCGCAAGGCTGAACTGTAGCAATGATCTTAACTAAACAGGAGCTGTCAGTTAAATCCCCGTAATGCAGCTTGAGAGCTTCAATACAAAAATATTTTTACATATTATCAGTTTCAGAAACGGTAAACATATTAAACTATAGCAGATATATTACAATTGTGAAAGTGTGACTTTGGATCATCATACAGATGTTGTATTCTAGATGTATTGAATGAACTGGATCGGCGAATAATACCGTGGACCTGTAACAATAAATACAATTGAAGCTTTTAGGAAATGCACACATATGTGATACAGATGTGGTATAAAACTATAACAAACCTGGTATCCTTTAGCTAACAAAAGTTCTGCAAGGTAGGACCCATCCTGAAAATATAAAATAATTTAATGGCCATGCAGCTTATATCATACAAAGCATGTCAGCACAAATCCACACAATTAGGTTAGCAGGAAAATACACGCACTGAATGAGCACAGCAAACAGATGTGCACAAAAATTGAACACAGCTGCTAATATTTACAAAAGTTGAATATGGCCAAAACGCAACTGTGATATTTTCAAATATATTTCATGGAAAATTTTGAACTTTTCAAAATTAAATTAAAACTGATTTCATTCCCCATATGAGCAGATATTTTAGATTGTTTCATAAATTTAACGTAAACAAATGGTAATAATTATGTACATTTTTCAACACCAATAATAATAAAACAACATTTTTAGAGATGCATGAAATATTAAAAAATATGATATATATATTCAAATAATAAAGTAATGTAAACTTTAGTGTAGGACATTGTGATTATATTCGTTTATAAATTAGTAAATATAAATTGAATATAAACCCTTACAGAAAAATACTGCAGTTTGTGCAATTTAATGGTGCTTTTTTACGTTTTTATGAATGAAAAGTGCCATTAAATTGCACATAACTGCAGTATTTTTCTGTAAGGGAAGTTCGATAATTAACTTACTTGGCCGGTAATACCAGTAATTAAAGCGACTTTTCGCTCATTTGCGTTTACACCAGATGACATATTTGAACCAATAGGTTTGAACCGTAGCAGACGTACGCCGAGACGACACCAACGAAGTTCTTCTTCAGAAAAAGCGCCGTTTCCACAACCCCTACGTTATAAACGTAAACAAACTATGCCACGACGACACAACTCATCACTTCTCCAACCGATATCATTTGTATGCTAGCAATACAATGATGAAACACGTCATACTCTTCTAGGACTACTCCTCCTCGATGGTGGATATGGATGATTGTAGAAATTGAGTGAACTGCAACCGCTACTGCTACTATTCACGATTGCCGTTATAACAGGAAACAGGAGTGCTGAAATTTACTGCAAGCTGATAACGGCGACTAAACATACAGATATCTTGTGATTAGTATCAATAAAACGGAAGAATTCATACACGAAGCATGAACATACCCCAAGATTCAAATTCGGTTGAACGAATAAACTCATTGGTGGAAATGGAACGCTCGATCTTTATCTCGCCGCCAGATGGCAGCAGCTCCCGCGCTATTCGCTTTGGCCTGGGTTCGCGAGGATCAGCGATGTGCGCACGGTTAAAGGGCGGAGGATCAGCGATGCGCAATACGAAACAAAATTTTGCCTTTCGCAATGGCAGAACGCAAGATGGACGATGATGATGTTTCCGTTCATCGGCTCGAAGGAAGCGCTGCGGAACAGATTGGTGGCTTGGTGATCAAAAAGAAACCAGTTCCAGAAGAAGAAGGTAAAGCATTCAAAAGTCCGCTGCCTAAAACGTCGGTTCTTGGATTGGACGTGCTTGCTGCAAAAAAACGCCGTGAAAAACTAGAAGAAATTGAGAACGCCAACAAAAGTAACAAGGTTCGGTTAATCGATTACGAAAATGATTGGGAAGATGACGATTCACCTGATGAAAGCGATGCACAACCGCGTATTAAGAGTACGGTGCAGAGGTTAGTGAGTGTGAAATGAAATTGTGTGCAAATCTTATCCAGGAAATTAAAGCTAAAATTTAATTTAAACCTATTGTCACCAGAAATTACCGGACGACCAGAGTGGAAACTCCTTCATATACCGGTGGTGTAAATGAAGCCTTCAGAGAACAACTTCATGAGAAAATTCGGCATCGGGACCACAGAGGTGTGTTTGCATCTTCCTCGAAAAGTGAGAAAAACAGGAAGAAGAGGTCCGAAAATGAAAGCAGCAGAAGGAGCTATTCTCGAGGTATATATGCGAATTGCCACTGGCCATGGTTACCGCACTTGATAAATTTATTTAAAAAACACTAAAACAATAGGTAAGTTTAAAATAATAAATTAAGATAACTGTCCTAAATAAGTGATGGGATATAAGAATTGGCTGCTAATAGTTCAATAAACTTTATAGATCATGACAAACGGGATCGCCGTGACTCCCATGATGCCAGGAGCTTTCGTGGTGGCCGTGATTGGGATGAAACCCCAACACGATTTAAAGATGATCCCGGCACACCAAGGATGAAACCAAGAGGTGATAATTGTTTAATGTTTTATCATTATAGTTGATGCAATAACTGATTCTGTATTGGATGTTAGACACGCCATCACGTTCTAATTGGGATGACGATGAACCCACACCGTCCAAAAGATCAGCTTGGGACCTCCCAACACCTTCATCTTCACCGAGAGATTACGATCGCAGTGATAGAAGTGATTCACGATTGAGAGAGAAGCGGTCTGAAAGGTAGAGTAAGCTTGTTAAGTTTGCTATTTGAGATCTCTACACATATATTTGAAAGTGCTATCTATACATTTTAGGATCAATAAAAGAAATACACCTCTCCCGACTCCAACACATAAATATAACGTTTGGGCAAATGACCGCAAGAGTACTGGGGCAACTCCTCAAATTGGAAAAGGTGAGCATTTTCTTAGATTATTCATCAAATTCAGTAAAACTAATTGATTCTTTATCATTGTACAATTAGTAATCATTTCTTGTGCTCATATTCATTGTGACTAAATTTGTTATTGTTAAAAGATGGTAATTACAAATGGACTACTGAAGAAGAGAAGAGTATCTGGGAAGAAGAGCAGAAGAAAATTGACAGAGAATGGTACAATATGGATGAAGGTTATGATGAAGAACACAACCCATTTGCTGGAATGTCATCGGAGTATATGCGAAAGAAGGAGGAGGCAATTGAGCAGAAGAAAAAGAAACGAATGTCGGCTCAACAGCGGCAAATTAATAAAGTGCTTATATTTCATTGTGTACATTCAAAGCCATGGCAACATCATTTAACTTTCATGTTCATTCGTTTTGTAGGACAATGAAATGTGGGAGACGAATCGAATGCTGACAAGTGGTGTTGTGCAGAGGTTGGAGGTTGATGAAGATTTTGAGGAAGTGAACGAAGCTCGCGTTCACTTGATTGTCCACAACATTGTCCCTCCATTCTTGGATGGTAGAATTGTATTTACAAAGCAGCCGGAACCTATTGTTCCTGTTAAGGTATAGGTACGATTTTATTTTTATGCTATTAGTAAGTCCGTTGTTTGCTTTGGTGACCTATAATATTTTTTGATAATATTCATTGGGTAGGATCCAACTTCTGATATGGCCATAATTTCAAGAAAGGGTTCTGTTGCTGTGAGAGCTCACAGGGAACAAAAAGAAAGGAGAAAAGCTCAGCAGAAACACTGGGAACTTGCAGGCACAAAACTTGGTGAAATCATGGGAATTAAAAAAGTTGAAGAGAAGGTGAGCAAAACAAAACACTATTGTATGCTTAGGTTCTAGTTTCTAGTTTTGCAGTGCATCCAATTTGTATTAATTAGGATGAAAAACTAAACGACAAAGGAGAAACTGATTACAAGTCGGATCATAAATTCGCCGAGCACATGAAGTCTTCCGAGGCAGTCAGTGACTTCGCCAAACGCCGCACCCTTAAACAGCAAAGGCAGTATCTTCCTGTGTTTGCCGTAAGGCAGGAGGTATGCAACATTTTATTCAAAATGATTTCAATACTACCAGAGGTATTTGAAAATGTCTGCTCATTTCTATTTTATAGTTGCTGAATATTATTCGAGATAACAGCGTTGTGATTATTGTTGGAGAGACCGGTTCAGGAAAGACAACACAGCTCACGCAGTACCTTCATGAAGATGGGTATAGCAAATACGGCATGATTGCCTGTACCCAGCCTAGGCGTGTAGCAGCCATGTCAGTGGCTAAACGAGTTTCTGATGAGATGAACTCCGTCCTGGGTGAGGAAGTTGGATATGCAATTAGATTTGAGGATTGCACAAGCGAGGTAATCGACATTCTGTGTTAATTGACTATGTTGTGAAACAAAGATTCAATGGCTAATAAATTGTGTCCTGCTTTTGATTCATATAGAAAACTGTGATCAAATATATGACTGATGGAATTCTATTGCGGGAATCTCTAAGAGAATCGGACTTGGACAATTACAGTGCAGTTATCATGGATGAAGCCCATGAAAGGTCTCTTAGCACCGACGTTCTGTTTGGACTGTTGCGTGAGGTGAGTTTATAATGACAAATGTTTGTGGTGATAGTATTACGGTTAGTGTATTAATTACTTGATTGCAGGTTGTTGCTCGTAGACAAGACCTGAAATTGATTGTAACTTCAGCAACAATGGATGCCTCAAAATTCGCCTCTTTTTTCGGAAATGTACCTACTTACTCGATACCTGGTCGCACATTTCCAGTAGATATACTGTTCAGTAAGAATCCAGTTGAAGATTATGTTGATTCGGCAGTGAAGCAGGCATTGCAAATTCATTTACAACCTTCTAACGGTTTGCACAATGGGATTCTTATGTATATTGTATAGAGTACATTTTGATATCTGATGCAGAATTTTCTCTCTTTTAGGCGATATTCTAATATTTATGCCAGGGCAAGAGGATATCGAAGTTACTTGTGAGCTCATTTCAGGCAAGTTTGTAATAGTGTGCATCTTTAAATTTTATGCTGTTCATGGGTTGATGTAGTATACTTGTTTGTCATTTAGAGAGACTTGCAGAAATAGATGATGCACCACAGCTTGCAATTCTTCCAATATACTCCCAACTTCCCAGTGATCTGCAAGCAAAAATATTTCAGAAAGCACCTGATGGAATAAGAAAATGTGTTGTTGCAACTAACATTGCTGAAACATCATTGACAGGTGAATAGTACATAAGGAACTCTTTTAATTTGCGTTAATTATATAATTCTGAAAATATTGTATATTGTATATCGTAGTTGACGGAATCATGTTTGTTGTTGATGCTGGATATTGCAAGCTAAAAGTTTACAATCCTAGGATTGGCATGGATGCCCTTCAAGTTTATCCTATCAGCCAGGTATTATTTTGTATTGGAATTACTTGTTTTCTGGCTGTCATTACATTATTATTTGTGTTTTATTCCAGGCCAATGCTAATCAAAGATCTGGCAGGGCTGGAAGAACAGGACCTGGGTATAGTATATGCACAATATGTACAATTTTATATATTAATTCACTAAATTCATCAATTGATCTTGTAGACAGTGTTATCGGTTATATACTGAAAGCCAGTACAAGAATGAGATGTTGACTACCACTGTACCAGAAATTCAGAGGACTAATTTAGCCAATGTTGTGTTACTGTTAAAATCATTGGGTGTGCAAGATTTACTCCAGTTTCATTTTATGGACCCACCACCTCAAGTAAATAATTATTTTGCAACCTCCGCTTGTATTTGTTTTGAACAACTAGTAATATTTGCATTGTTTTGCAGGACAACATGCTAAACTCAATGTACCAATTATGGATTCTTGGTGCATTGGACAATACTGGCAATTTAACTCCACTGGGAAGAAATATGGTGGAATTTCCACTGGATCCTCCTCTGTCAAAAATGTTAATTGTATCTTGTGACATGGGTTGCAGCGGTGAAATCTTGGTAAAAATACAAAAAAAGATGTTTGTTTCATTTAATTTGTTTCTAACCATGATTGTGATTATTGTTTTGCAGACAATAGTTTCAATGCTATCTGTGCCTGCTATATTTTTTCGACCAAAAGGAAGGGAAGAAGAAAGTGATGCAGCGAGAGAAAAGTTTCAAGTACCCGAGAGTGATCACTTAACGTACTTGAATGTATATCAGCAGTGGAAAAAGAATAAGTATGTGTATTTTAAAGATGATAAATATTTCCACAGTTGCCTATAGAAATAACTTTAACAATTCCAGTTATTCATCCTTATGGTGTACTGAACACTTCATCCATATAAAAGCAATGAGAAAGGTAAAGAATGAAGCTACTGTAAAATCTAAATGTATCATTACAGTAGGAATGCGAAATATGATTGTTAATTGTCATTTGCGGTGTCAGGTTCGTGAGGTCCACCAACAACTGAAGGACATAATGGATCAACAGAAGATGTCAATATTATCATGCGGAAGTGACTGGGATGTGATACGTAAATGTATCTGTTCATCATACTTTCACCAAGCTGCACGTCTCAAGGGTATTGGAGAATATGTTAATGCAAGAACAGGAATGCCATGTCATATCCACCCAACATCAGCGTTATTCGGCATGGGTTTTACCCCAGATTATGTTGTGTACCATGAACTGGTCATGACATCAAAGGTTCGAAAAAATAGCTTAATCAGCTCATACAAAATGATGCATTTAATTAAATGTTGTTGTTATTATTATTTTAGGAGTATATGCAATGCGTCACTGCTGTTGATGGACATTGGCTAGCGGAGCTTGGGCCCATGTTTTTTAGTGTCAAAGAGTCGTCAAAGTCCAGGGTGGTATGTGTTACTGAGATTATCGATTGAGAAAGTTGTTGGTATCAGAAATCATCAATAGTGATTGAATGAATGATTATATGCTGACAGGAAAATCGTAAACAAGCATTGCAAAATTTGACATCCATGGAGCAAGAAATGTTGGTTGCACAAGAACAATTAAAGAATAGAAAGGAAGAGCAAGATCGCAAAGAAGAAGGGATGAGGAAAAGGTATGTAATTTTTTTTAGTCATGTGAAATTTGAAAAGACTATACCTATGATGGTAAAATGCTAGATTGAAATAAAAGTGTGAATAGCCACAATGCATACATTTGTCGTTTCCAATTTACCTGACAAACTTAGTTTTGTTTCTCACTATTGAGTAGGTGTGGCTTTTCCTAGTGTCTTCCACTGAAAGAAAGTCGTCTGACAATAATAAGGAGTAAAAACCAAAACTGCTTTAATAATCTGATACTTCAGAAATGTCAGGAAATAGAGTAATAGAATACACATGTAAAAGGATACAGTGTAAGGATAATTGGAAGTTAATACCCAAATATGTCGGTCCAATTAACGTTTTATTCATGTAAAAAAGTTGTTGAAGTTTTGAAAAGTGGTAACTTCCTTCTGTTATATGTATGCGTCTTTCTATACCGTGCTTGGTTTTTAAATTTTTACTCCTTCATTTTTCAAATTATCCAGTAACTATGAAATATTTTGCGATTAAAAGAATTTTCCACAATTTAATTAATTACTTATTCCAAACCACTTCAAAAATGTACAAGTAATTAACCTATAAGTTAATATAACTTCAATTACAGGGTTTCTACTAACCTGATATTCCTGATTAAGTCATAATTATTGAAAATAGTCGTGAAATTCATGATATGTAAGCAAATGAAATTAAATTTATGCGAAAGTTATACAGTAAAACCTACATATGGTGGAATCTTGTGGGACCAGAAAAACTTTCCACCATAGCCAGATTTGTTAAAAACATTTATCATGCAGTCTATAGGTACATACCAATAAAAGTCGAATTTTCCACTGTAATTAAATGCACATATTACATATGTATAGAATTACAGCAAAATACATAACTAATGTCATCAGGTTGTGCATGGGTAACATGAATATTCACAGCATCCTGGTCGAATGATCTGCTGCATCACATAAAACAGAATATAATCTCCGTTGTTTCTGATACTTGTTACACGTTATGAGTTTCCAAATTTTGTCCATTACATTTGAATTATTATAGTTTTATTTTTTATGTCATTGTAAGTTTTAAATATTTAATTTTTATATTTGTGTACAAAATATATTAAGACAGATAGTGACAACTAACTTTAAACATTCACTGGGTAGCGAAGTTAATTATTTTCAGTAATACCTCTTGGTAATACTACTGGGTGTCAACTGAACTAGAATTCATGGAATTATGCTAGGATTTTATTTTGCGCTTGAAATCCTAAAAATGTACTACTAGAAGTTTTCTGAAACGCTGGGAAATATTAGTATATTATTTTATTAGACGTTTAAAATTTTGGAAAATTTTTGTTACTGATCGCTTATAACGAACTCCGCTTATATCGAACTGATTTGTTTGCATTTTCAACTTTGTTATAATTAGAGTCGTCTGTGTATATACATGCAGTATGCACTTTTGAAATCAGTATGCTAGATTGCAAAAATACACAGCCAATTCATTCACGGAAATGTTGTTACGAGTGTTCAATTGCTGGTATTCATACCCTAGGTATATGAAATCACACAAGTCATGATATTTTGCTAAATATGACAAAAATATAGTTCTTGCAAGCAAAAAATGTGCAAACAAGTTATGTTGGTAACCAGTTCACAAACACTTTTTATTTGACTTTCCATAGTCTTTGAAAGTTTCATATGACTTTTGCTCGAAATAGCCAGTTTCAAAGTCCATGACACTGGTTACTCTGGTTTGTGTACTAAAGTTACATTTGTCTGCTTATAGTGAATCGAAAATTGTTCAGGCGTCGTATTATAAAGTTATTTAATTATTTGAATTCATTTTTACCCATCAATTTACAGAAAACTGGGTATTTAAACTATTCAGGTTGTATAATGCAACTTTTGACGTATTTTATTTGCTATTATATAATGATATGCATTTCAATCGGACTTAATATTTACCCAGTTACCCAGAAACAAACAAAAAAAAAATATTTTTCATATATTTAATGCTTTAATTAATGTTTTGATGTCTTGTTTTAACGCCTCCATTATAATTGCCCTGAATTAATGCTGAATTTGAATGTATATTTTAGAACTGATATATACACCCCAGGAAGGAGAGAACCGGGAACACCGGCGACACCTCGGAGAACGCCGGCAAGATTTGGCCTTTAACTTCTTTATCAGCAATTATTTTTAATAAAAGGTATTCAGCACTGTATAGTGCTTCTTATGGGTTCGATTTATTTTGTTTTTTTAGTTTTCTTTGTACATTATGTACATTATCAAATGAATTTAATCAGATAAATTATATTTTGTTACCTGTAGCATGAAATTGTCATTTTATGAATGCTATGACAATGTACCTCCAAATGTGTTTAAAATGGTTACCACCGACGTGGCTATGCAAAACACTGGATAAAACCAAGACTTGATAAAACTTAATGCCGTATTTCCAATTGAGAATTTTATTTTTGAAATAATAGAAGAAAGTGCGTATTCCCCAAATTAGTTAAACACATGTATTTTTTATTTTAGTTTGAAAACTACCAACTAGTCATTTATAGAACAGCCTGAATGGACAGTGTGCAAATATACATGCATGGTATTGTTTGTATTTTTCAAAATAGTTCCTAATTGACATATCCAAGTTTACTCTATTAAGGTTTGGAAAATGTCGTCTTGCATTTTGCTATTGGAGCTCTGTTATCCATTGCCCAATAATATTACAAAAGTCATTCTTCCACTAATATACAGTATGTTGGAGCTAATCAAAATTAATTAGTGGTGCTCAAATTACTTTTTTGAAGTGCATTGCAGTCAGAAGGCCACCGCTCTGCAAGTCGCAACAGAGCCGAGTTCTGTTTAGCTAAGTTTTATAACAAAATTTTGCAACACTAACCGGTTTCATTTTGCATTGTTTTTCACGCAGAACGTCCACAGCGGTAAAGTGGACTATGACATTGCCCATTCTGACCAATCATGGACAGACTAATTGGCTAGTAGTCCTGATTTACCCAATGGAAGGGTTGTTCATAGTCCACTTTTACCGCCCTGTCCGTTCACCTTTAAAATTGGATCTGATGCTCCAATTTCTGACAATTTCTGACAAGGAGAATAGCTAAGAGGTATACTTCTAAATAAAATTCTACAGTGTTCCACCTCTTGCAAATGGATAATGATAATTTATAAGAGGTGGAGTACTATAAAACTTTGTTTAATGTTAAGGGTTGGAATCCTGTGTCAAGTTTACATATTTTGGAAAAAATGGGCAGAAAGATAGTATGTTATATGCATACTAGTCTGCAGCCTAATCTGCATACAGCTGTCGCTGGAATGTTATGATAGCTGTATTGAGAATGCACTGTTCTAAATAGAGCCATATAACATGCTAGTATGATATTAGTATGCAACATGGTTGTATTTGGAACATTGCATCCTCCGATTGCTTGCTTTGTGCATGCTGCAATGAAAATTTTCAATCTTTTGCAACCATGCAACTAGCTAAACCAGTACCACTGGATCTTGTTTTATGGCTGTGTAAGCACACAGTCACCTATAATATCCAGCTTTGGACAGGGACAATTCATAGAAAACTCAAGGAAAAGAGAGAAAAACTGTTTTTGATCAATGCTGGGCTCTCTGACTGTAGTATATTGTCAAAATGGAAAACCATTACCATCATTTGGAATGTATGAACACAAATCTTGGCAAGATCTTGCAATTCAGTTAACCCATGATCAGTTTATGTGCACTAAACTCACAGACAACTCTGCCAGCTCCTGCTTAGTAGCAAGTTATTGCGCAGTAATTTGACAATCATGTAATAGTATAGTTTGTAAAACATGATACAGTACTATCATACTGATCAACAATCTAATATACTTGAATCGTTAAATTTGACCAATATAATACTATGTGTATTTCTATACTTAGATATCCATGCAGACAGTCTTTTCTACATAAAGCTAGTACATGTGCAAAATTGAGTGGATATTGCAAAACGTTACATTTTACAAACGACATCTGTTTTTTTCATATTCAACTATTTCTGACTTGTAAGTTTGAACTGTCATATGTTTTGATGTATAGGGTAGTATTCCATACAACTTTCCTAAAAGCAAGATAACATTCGCAGAAAGGGGGAAAATGTATAGAAAACAAGAGTACTGGTAGTGTTTGTCAACAATATCCTTAATATGTATGCCATGTGTGCTGCATCAAATTTCATACTAGGGTATGCTGTTTTCGCTATAGCAATTTAATGAAAATTTTCCACTTTGATTGAGCGTATACAAGATCCTATGCCAAGAAATTTAATTAGCTGAATTTTTATAGCTGCGTTTTTAATTCCAAATGTTTTTGTAACCTTGAACACTGGCTGCACTTTATAACTTTAGAATTTAGTATCAACTTTAAAAGAGGAAGTACATCAACTTTAAGAACTGCTGAAAATGAGTTCTAAGATGCCGCATATCTTGCTGCTGTCACATGTTCTCTTGTTACAGAAGCTGCAAACGTTGCTAAACGTTGCTATGCTATGTACATATACTTGGCAAATGGATTTTCAAGTCATTTGTAAACCTAATTTAATTGCAACATTTAGAGTTGGGAAGTTCAAGGAGCAGATGAACTTGGTTCAACAGTTTGAAAATCATCTGCGTCAGGCACATAGTATCTGTTTACATTCAAATGTGCTCTGTAAAAGCGGTTTTATCAATTATCAAAACTGTATCTAAATACGTTGCATAATTATACTGGCCATTTCAGATCACGAGTCTTGATAAAAATTTATGAAATTATATATTTTGTCGCATGCTTGTTTGGTTCTCAGGGATATCTATGGTAAAAAACGTAATTAAATTGGGTGTCATGTGAAAATGACCAAATATCCTTAACCTTGTAAGATGGTATTTCATTACACGTTAAAAAACATTTTTCGGACTTTTGAAACTTTATAATGATGAAAATGATACAACATGAAACATGATGTACTTATAGGAATATAACATATACACAGCAGGCATGAAAATCAGGAATTGTCCAATATCCTTGTAGTAGTTGACCTATTGCATAATACTATAATTGCTTCCATGAATAGACCATAAGGCAATCTGCACAGCTGATTCATATTTTGTGAAGGTTGCATATTTCAAAACGGGTTCACTGTATAATAACATATAAGGCATGTTTAATGTACTTGTGACCATCGTTGCAACAACGTGACATGGTTCAAGAGCCAAAAGCCACCAATAGCATATTGGTCATGAAACATTGGGTGGAGTTTAGATGGACAAGTTATATAATTGCGAGATCATGGAATATTCTATTGCTGTCTTACAGGAGACTACATTTAGTGAACAGTTTGATTTTGTCCAACATATACGAAACATCATAAGCTCAATTGTTTGCAGAAGAAAAATAGCTAGAAACTTAGTTATACAGTAGAGAAAGCTTCCAAGGAAAGTTCATTTGATGAGATAGTGACAATTTCTAACTACAGTACAAATATTGGGCCAAAGGCCCCACAAGTTACTTCACGGGGTAAGTTATATTTTGGAACTTCGGTTTGTTTGTGTATTTTTTAGAAATATCAATATTAATTATTGTCAAGGGAGACAGTAATTGTTGTACTCTATATTTATTAGAACTTGTTTACTGGTGTCAAAGCTTGATTACTGTATATGAAGTAGGCTAAATCGCAATTATCTGAACCATATATGCGTATGGCAACCTAACATTTGTAAGCTGATCATCCAATAGTAGTCCACGATTGAAGTGGCCTGAAAAAACATTTTGCCACAACACGTGGTCTTAAAATCTGAAGATCCATCAAACTGCCCGGCCTTTGGCAAAAATAGCTCATCTACACAATATAATGCTGTGAAACATTTTGCAATAAGAATTGGTATATACGATTTCCGGGTGTAAAGTTCCAAATTGTTGTATATAGTCTGGGCCGGGGCAGGTCAAAATATGATGGATATTGTTGTACTTTTGTGCATTTCCAGACAAATCTAGTTCATTGTCGTTAAACAAAGTCATTGCCACAACAAATATTAACATTCTACATAAATCCAACAGTGGATTATCTTTTGGTAGAACTCCATTTTCTTGGAACCATTGTCATTGCTTAATTACTGCAAGGGCCCTATATCCGGATATAGGAAAGTTTTGATCACATGACGTTTCACAGAATTTGACATAGAAAAAATAAACATGAAGCGGAAGCAGTCATCATGGCATGTTCCATCATCGGATCTTTCCAAGAGATGCCGTAACCCTATCCGCAACATAGTCGAAGATCTCCAGTTGAACCCTAACCCCGACAAACCATTGATTGCACTTTCAGTTGGTCAGTTCCATTGATACCCTTGAACCGTATGACACTATAGCAAATGAAATTAAATTTCAATAAATTGTGTACTTATTAATTGCAGGCGATCCAACTGTTTTTGGAAATCTGAGAGTTAGTCAGCAAATCATATCTGAAGTCATCACTTCCATTGAATCATTAAAATTCAATGGATACGCACCAAGCACTGGTAATTCCTTAACATTCTAATAAATTCATACATTCTAACAAAATTGGTTGTTTAACACTAATTATTTAGGATACGATTCAGCCAAAGCTGCTGTTGCAAGATTTGTTTCATGTCCTGGATCTGTTTATGAAGCAAAGGTAATTAATTCTACGTAAATCCATTGCACTAGAATATTTTAATAAATTCTAAACATTATTTCCATATAATCTCACAATTTGAAACTTCTTTTTCAATCCAGGATGTTATTTTGTGCAGCGGTTGCTCGCATTCATTGGAGTTGGCAATCAGTGTGTTGGTCAACCCAGGACAAAATATCCTTGTACCTAGACCTGGTTTTCCCATCTACAAGATGATCGCCGAATGTATGGGATTCGAATACAAATTTTACAATTTGGTGGTATGTTGAAATTTATTGTTCATCAAATTATTCCTGAATAATGTTCTCCTGAGGCAGAGGAAACTGCTCTTAATATCAATATTGGATAATTTCCGCGATTTATCTATTGTTTTAAAAATTGCAATTGCATTTCAGTATTTTAACATAAAAAGTGACTGCAAAGTACTTAAATTCTGAATCTAATTCGCCCTCCTACAATATAACGTAAATCAAATGAAATGCAGTATTTTTTTCAAAATATGCTTATCAGACATAAAATGGTTAATTAAAAATGTACAACATTTTGCAACTTAATCAGAGGTTTGAATCTCGATTCCCTTGCATCCTAATTTCACTAAATGACAGCTGGCATTGGTTACTATTGTCATTTGGATTGTTGTAGAGCATCATGGATCTGGTACGAGAAATGCCAAGTAGCTAGTACTGAATCGTTTCGGCAGCCTGAAGATGCGCTTTGCTATGAAGCCTCTCGCATCAGTGTTATGTGGGGAAGTTGACATTTTACCCATGCTCCTATGGGCGATGGTTTTATTTTTGCGGTGTGTTGTTTGCAAGGGATTCTTATTGTAATGAAACGTGTTCGAATTATTTGCATGTCAAAAGCTGTGTCATGGCTACTACTGGATACAACAATTACATAAAATGTAGCACATCGCATGTCTATTGCTAATTTTGAGTTTGTGTATGTAAAGCAAAGAACACATTCAATATTACTGTACATTTATGTTGTGTTCAGTTGCAGTCATAATTCAGCCTTTGAGATTATCGATACATTTTTCATTTATTCGCAAACTAAATGCCTTGGTCAACAACGCACAACGAAAATTAAACCATAAACTGTGCTAACTTCCCAGCATAATTGTGCTGTGAGTGGTTTCATAGCCAAGTAAATCAGATGTATTATAGCTATAGAAATGGATAATCATATTTAATGTGCCAAATCCATGATGCTCTACAACTTTCCCATTGACACTAGTGACTTCTGGTTGACTGTTACCAAGATAAGAATGCCATAACCTTGCATGATCACGCGCAATATTATTTGCAGACTTCCACTACAGTGCTATATCTTTTGCCTATTTTCTAAATACTTTGCATAACCTACTGATGACTCGCACTTGGTGAACTTAAGTATGTGGTGATTGCAGTACAAAGATTAAACAGTAATATGAAATATCTCTTTCAACAGCGTAGTAAATGTTTATGCCGGTAACTTCAAAAATCTCTATACAAGGTTTTCCTGTTGAATGGCCTCGGACTAAGACATTATTATTCTGTACATTTTTTAGAAGTTGGGGGACTCTGGCTATACATGCATCTAAGACATTTAAAAATTACAAAATTATAGGTTCCGATTTTTAAAAATATTGCATGCGCGGGAGTTAATTCTTCATTGAAAATTATTTGAAGAAATCTGACCAAGTTTATCTCGAATGAAATTAACTCTCACTTTTTGTGAACAACTTTTAGAAAGTTATCAGATAGACTCTTGAATAGAAGATATTCATTAATCTACATCAAGTCAAAGTACTATAAACGAATATTGTTGCATGTCGACTACATTGAACTATTGATGCTTTAAAAATGTTGATTCTTATGAAATTGTGCTTTGAAAAAATGCATATTTCTTTGAACAAAGTTTATATAAGCTTTGGTCATATACCTTTTGAAATGGTGTCATTTGTAACTGTTTTTGTTTTTGTTGTTGTTGTTGCTGTTGTTGTTGTAAAAGGTTATGGATCCAATCCAAACGTACAAAACTGGCAGCTGTATATGAAACGATGTTTAATTAATATGGTATATTAAATGTTATTCGATCCAAATATTACATTTGTTTTCTATAGGGGGCTTATCATGTGAATTGTAATATATATATTGACAAACACATGTGCATAATATATTACATGTATATTTGACAGCCTGAGATGAACTGGTTGGCCGATTTATCACATTTGGAGTCGTTGATTGACAGTAACACAGCAGCCATAGTGGTGAACAATCCTTCAAATCCCTGTGGTTCTGTATTTCCTAAAGAACACATAAAGGACATTCTGGCGATTGCAGCTCGACATTATTTGCCAATAATTGCGGACGAAATTTACGACAATTTCGTAAGTAACAATAGTTGTTTATTAACGTTTCTGTTGTTTTCGGTTGGATGCCACCTGTGTCTAAGTGGATAGCCAATCAAATTGATCGTTTCTGACAGCTGAAATACTTTATCGCCTTTTTTGCTGACATTATTTTTCTCATTGGATGTTGCTGATAATGGCTCTAAATTCGACCACCTCTCTTTTGTAGTCTCCATTTAGGCTTATCATGTTAACATTTTCCCTATTTTCATTGTGTTGTTTTGAGAAAGGGTTAAAAGTTTTATTTGATCCACTTTTCAGGTTTTTGGCGAAAGGGCTTATCACTCTTTTGCTAGCCTATCAACTGAAGTTCCTGTGCTGTCATGTGGTGGTCTTACTAAGAAGTAAGTCGATCACTGGTTCAAGTCGAATTACATATATATTTTATTAAATTGCAGCATTTTTTGTCGGTCTTTTATATATGTAGGCCTTCGATGCCTACTGAACATATGCAAGGGCTTTTAAATATCGCTTAGGTTTGCATGGGATAAATAGGATTCAAATTACCCGCCTATATCTTAAACAGTTCATTTTGAAAATTAAGCATATTTGCACTAATTCATGATCGAATAAACTTGTACTATTATTTAACCTTTTCAGTATATGTGTTACCACAGATGACATATTTCATATCGAGACTAAATTTAAACCAAAATTTAAATGTGTCATTAATTTCTTTGAGATTATTGTATCCAAGAGCTTAAATTGCTTATCATCAAAATGGTCATTTTACCCCCATGCACAAAGTCTAAAATGAGTGTCCTTCAACCTTGCACTTCTCTAACTGCAAACCTTATGACATTAGTTTATGGTGCACTATATTCTTCTATAATAATGGAAATATTTGGTGCTTACTGCAAGCTATAATAATCCAATTTGGTGATTCGCTAGATGCAAATTCCCTGTAATCTTTCCAGCTTTTTTACGCTTGCATAGATTAACATAACAATGAATAATTTATCACAATTTCAGTTTTATGACCTATACTGTAAAACTGCATACCATACATTAAATTGCTTATTCCCCATAAAACCTGTTGATAGGCCGTATTTACAAAGACCTTGCATGCCAAGTGATTTAATGTTGACAGCTTATTATGTTTGCAATACTTAGTAAAATAATGATTAATTATGGTATATCTATACTGTATACGTTAGTGATAAAAGGGTTATAATTTATGGAAATATTGTTATATGCATTTGGTTTCCAATATAATCTGTTTTTAAAAGTTAATTCATCATTATGCTAGTCTTGCGAAAACTTCCGATAATTTTAATTTTAACGGAAATGGCTTTGCTGAGGTAGTCGTACAATAATTATTTCCACTTCTTTTAATTGAAGGAATTATCCGTTGTCTGCGATGCATAAGCTTGATATCTGTCCTTCCTTTCTGTAATAATTGCCTCTGATTTACGACATGTTTTTTTCTTGCGAAAAACTTGTTATAAAAGCCATCTGTGCTATTTGTCATCTTTTGGGCTTGCCAATGACACGAACATGCGTGCAAAAGTGAAGTACGAACAGTGCTTATCATGCCATGTCTTAATGATTAATTTACTAATTTGAAAAAGAAAAATTATGTTCACCAGTGAAATCACATAACCGTCGATTTGTGTGCAGATAATTATTTTCAAGCTTAAACGTACACATGTATTACAGAGTGGTAATTGCAAACTGCAAGCACTGTTGAAATCACTGTCATTTATATTTCTTAGATTTCTGGTTCCTGGATGGCGCATTGGATGGATAACGGTACATGACAAGCAAGGCGTACTTGGTGAAGTAAGTATATGAATGATATCCTTGAGAGTCATGTACCTCATTATATGCAGTTTAACACAAGAATTTAAATTACTTTCTGAAATATTAGGTTCGAAAAGGACTTCAGGCCTTGAGTCAACGATTGCTAGGTTGCAACACACTTGTGCAAGGTGCATTGCCGGCCATCTTGGACAAAACTCCTCAAAGTTTCTTCGATAAAACACTGGCAACTATTAAAGTGAGATTGTATTTGTATATTCTGGCCATACAGTAAAATCCCTTACAAATTCATTAATAGGGTTATATTTAGATTTTGAACCCTGTGTAATTTGGCTGATTAGATTCTGCTAATTTACTTGTAGATATTCCAAATATATACTTTAATAATAAAATGCATAAAGAAAGGGTATTTAATTGTGAATTCAGACTCAATCAGTTTTTGCATAACTTTTATGATATTGAATACCATACATGGAGCTGTTGAATATGCCTTTTAAATACCACAATAAAAGTATGTTAAACAACTTTCGAGGATTAATGTAATATTTGAGTGGAAATAAGTATTTACTGATTAACTTTAATTGTACTTTTAGTTTACTGTAAATTTGAAGTAGATGTCCAAATACTTTACCATGTTCATCAGGTTTTTACTATATGTTTATTGGCCATGTATTAGTATGAATATGTACATGTTGTATTATTATTAGTTAACCTCTGTTGTTTGTGTCTTTTTAATTATAGGCAAGTGCAGATTTGGCATTTGAGTCCTTATCACAAGTTCCTGGATTGACTCCAATTTTACCACTTGGAGGCATGTTTATGATGGTCAGTTAAACTTAATCTCAATTTAGTAATGTCTTTTGAAATTAAAAGTGCCATATTTGGTGAAGTCGTGCTGTTGCTGTGCGACTTTTTATTGCCACATTTGAACTTTTATGCGGTCGATGAAACGTGACGCGCGCGTTATCATAATTAAAAATTCAAGTTGCAGGGCATCAATAATGTTGATTTATTGTGATGTCCTAGGTAAAAGTGGACATGGCAAGGTTTCCTGGTTTCAAGAACGAGTTTCAATTTGTTGAGCAAATGGTCAGCGAGCAGTCGGTGTTTTGCTTACCGGGCGTGGTAAGATACCCATTTAATTTTATTTTTATTTTCTGCAACATTAAAAAATTGACCTATTACTGCATTACAAGAAATTAATAACTGGATCACATAATTGAAACGAATTTTCCCATTTCATGGGTAAATGCAGGCTTTCGACATACCTGGTTTCGTACGCCTGGCTTTGACAATTCCTGTGGAAGCCATGGAAGAGGCTTGCAGTCGCATCTCAGAATTCTGTTCCAATCATTTCTGTCCATTACCTATGTCTGAAACCAACGGCAATGAGCAATATGACACACATCATCAGCTACTTATGGCCGTATCCACGCTCAATTGCAACGGCACTAACCGTAAACTGCAGGATATTGTGCCCATCCAGAACCATCACTTGCCTAAACCTGCATCCACTGTCACAGGATAGGCTATGTGTACATATCATTTTACACGCAGTGCGAAAATGTTCTTTGCATTTATGGCCGAAATGTAAGCGCTGGCGTTTGCACTTCGCGTGACATCACGCTGGCGCTTGTGATCATTAACTTTTCAATTGTGTGCATTAATGCATTCTCTTTAATGGTTCTCTCATAAAGGCATTTGCCTTAAATCGGACTTGGGTTTTCCTCCCAAAAGAATTATATACGAACCATTGATTTGCAAGAAATTTTATCAAATAAGTGCATGTTATACGTTTGCTCTGAAGGGGTTGAATCGCACTTTTTAACAACTTAGTGCATCAAGAAAAGTTGTAACTGACTCCATTGATAGTTATGTAATAGACGATTTCCACTATAGTAGCTGTTCCGTATTCGCATGTGCCAATTTTTAAAACTGTCCAACAAGTGGAAATTGTCTATCGTGTAATAATGTCAAGTGCAATTTTTCCTTGAATGTGCAATATAAAGCCATTGGAAGACTGATTTTATGACAGTAACTTAAAAGAGCATATATGTACCTTATTATAAGAGATGGATTTGAAATTGCCTAGTGTTGCAGTGAACTCGGTATGTATTACATAGTAGTGTGGATATTGCTTTTAGAAGTATAGTGCACAGATTATTTTAATGCTTTTGTGTGAACGTATTGTTGTAGGCATTAGTATGTAATGTTTGTTTTTGTGGTTTCCCCACCTTTTTTGGTTTTGATTGATTTGCAAGGGTGCTATTAATTGTTCCTTCCCTCTGTACACTCCCATCCGGGTGCACTGGAGGCTGCGGGCACATCACCCTGATGAGGGGTGCAATTAGTGCCCTAGCTTGCAAAACAAAGAGGAAACTCCAAAAAAGTTGCGAGGGAAAAAACAAGTTTATGTAAAAGTCCCACCAACTTCGATCACTCTAGTCTAACATGCAAGAGATTATAATATTGGAAGACGGCAATGACTACCATGCATTGATACTCTATAATCATGATCAGTATTATTGGTCATACAACTGACTGTTCCTGGAATTAGCTATAAACAAATGTATAAGGAGTTATACATGCAATTGACGTTTCCTTCATATAGTTTTGTCATAAAGCCTAAAATCCAGAACATTTTATTTTTGTAAAACACGGCTTGCTAGTCCAATAATAATATAAATGTACGACTTATACTATACATATACATACCTCAAGATGTGAAGCCTTGAATGTAACCTTGTAATTGGATGTAGTGCTTTGCTGGGCTCAATTTTAAATGTAAAAGCGAAACTTTTAATAATTATGATTTTGGCCTGGTCGACTTAGGAAAAATATGTTGGTATACGTTCTACCTTGGAAAAGTCGTTTTAAGATTGTATATTGATGTTTGAGGTTTGACTTGTGGTGTTGCTAACCGCTAGTGCAGGCTTTCTTTTTCGTATCGTTAAGGTTGTTAACACGGAAAAATATATTTATCAGAGCAAAGTTTTAATTTAAAATTGTGCATGCTTATCACGATGCTTTATTTAATTGCAAAACTCAATTTTAGTAGATATTCATCATCCATATATCTTGCATATATGTATATCTTTGAGACTGTGCTAACTGTATAAGCTGTTAAAATAAAGATATGCGAGGGAGAATTTCGTTAGATGTGCTGTACATAAATTGACACAATATGTTGTCTACAATGTAAGTGTACAAATAATAAACACTAACCTCTGTAAAATGGTGTTTTATTATACAGGGTGTAACGCACCTCAGAGCAAAAAATTTAAGGGGTTGGAGGGGATCTGCTAACAATCACATTGTCTTCGTTATGTACCG
>JAQFZQ010000894.1:0-24830 GCA_034696005.1 Glomeris marginata
ATTACAGATGCAAATATAGGAGCTATTGCTACAAGTTTAGTTGCCAGTTTTGCATTTATCGAAACCTTTTTCTGGGCAAATGTACAGTTTGGAAATATCGACAGCGAGGTAATGTGATGTATTATGTCCCTAAAGCTATCAAATACATTCCAACAATTAAATCTGATCACAAATTGTGCAGATGTCTTCACTAGAACGAATTACACACTACAGCAAACTTCCACAAGAAGTGAACTTGCATTCCAATAAGAAATTGCCCAAAGGAAGCTGGCCTTCTAAAGGTGAAATTGTATGTGAAAACATGTCGATGAAATATTTCGAAAATGGCAAGGATATCCTGAAAGGCATCAATATTCATATAGGCCCCACCGAAAAGGTCCATTGAACTAGACATAGGTATCCCAAATGCTCAATATGCTACAATAACAATAAAGTTTACACTGATATTCATTTTGAAAGGTTGGAATAGTTGGAAGAACAGGTGCAGGGAAGAGTTCAATATTTGACGCCATCTTTCAACTACACATATCAACAGGCAATATCATAATAGATGGTGTCAACACAAAGGACATTAGTTTACAAGATTTAAGAAGCAATCTTTCAATAATTCCCCAGGTAACAAAAACAATTACAGTATTGATATTACTGTAAAAGTGGTAATGTTTCGCGCGGCTTTATTTTCGCGCTCCTTTGACCTTCCGCGAAAATTAAAACCTCGCTAAAGTTAAAAAAGGTCAAAAGTCAATGGAATTTGGACACAAATGCACCCTTGCCTGCGTAAATAAAAGCACCGGGAAATGTGTCAATTGCTCATTCCGCGAAAATTTGGCCGCGCGCCAATTACCACTTTTACAGTATATTTCGTGAAGTAAATACGTGAAGTGTCTTTTAGGACCCAACATTTTTCTACGGCACAATCCGAGCAAACATAGATCCACTGGAAATGTACAATGATAATGATGTATGGACATCACTAGACAAAGTTCAGATGAAAGATGCAATCACAAAACTTGGACAAGGTTTGGAATATGCAGTTGCCGAAGGTGGATCTAACTTCAGTGTTGGAGAACGACAACTTCTTTGTCTGGCAAGGGCCATATTAAGAAATAACAAGATATTGATGCTCGATGAAGCAACAGCAAATGTGGACAACAAGTAATTCTAACAAAATAAATAGTAACATTTAAATCCATAATGTTCCAAATGTTTCAAATATTGTACATGTGAAATTTAGGACAGACACTATCATCCAGGCAACAATTCGCTCGCATTTCAAGAACTGCACAGTCATTACAATAGCACACAGACTGAATACTGTGCTGGATTCTGATAAGCTTTTAGTAAGTTCAATTATTATTTTTAATCTAGCTTACCATGTATTATGTTTTTAATAGACAATTTCAATATAGGTATTAGACAGTGGGACTAGTTTAGAGTTTGATGAGCCAGGAAAGCTACTGAATAACAAAGATAGTGCATTGAAAAACCTTATTAATAAATAATATTGGAATAAATATCGAATAGAAAATATGTATTTTAGATTAAACATGTGCAACACTAAAATTTGCAGATGCATGAATACTAAAAAATAGTTTTACACGCATCAAACATGCCTTTATATCTGCAAAACGGTGATATTTTTAGTTATCTATGTATGATCCACGAATGATGTATATTTATATGTAATTATAGCATTAGATTTATTTTATTTTTAATTGTAAGGGTTTTATTAAAGAATTGTAGACATTTTAAAGTATTACTTCAATGTGTTGGTCAAGAACTGAACCTCTATCTCTTGAACTGTACGCCATTAAGTTTGTTGACAAAAAGTTCTAATGACATCAATGCAATAATGATGAAAACAAGTGACAATTGCCAAGATTCATTAAATTAATCTTGACTATTTCCTCAACTAGTAGACCTCATATATAATACTTACTACATGTATACAGGGTGGTTCAAAAGTTCAGATTTTTCGAAAATAACTCCATAAATATGGACGATACGCGATTGGAGTCTGCGTGGGTGAAGGATCATTATCAAATGAGCCATCCACTTGGCATGACGGGAATGACCTTGGACTGCGATTTCAAGGTTATTGGGAGAGATAGGTAACGTGTCAATTGGAAAGTTGTTCAGCACCATCAAATTGGTACGGAAATGCTTGGTTTAGTAATTTTGAAAATTAAACGGCACGCGATGTAAGTGGGGTTTGCAGTTTGGTAGCATGCAGCATTGCAGTGGAAGCATCAAAGACATTTCTTTACGCATATTGCGAAGCAACCTTTCAATAACCTCAAATAACTAAGAACAATTGCTATATAATTAAAACAATACTGCCTTTTAGGAACCAACACTTTCCTATGGCACTATACGTACAAATATCGACCCGTTGAACACGTACAACGACAGTGATATTTGGACAGTTCAAATGAGGGATGCCATAATAAAACTAGATAAAGGATTACAATTTTAAGTCTCTGAAGGTGGATCTAACCTCAATGCTGGGGAACGACAACTGTTTTGCTCTTGGCACGAGCAGTTTTGAGAAAAAGCAAAATATTAATGCTGGATGAAGCAACAGCAAATGTGGACAACAAGTAAAACAGATACTCCCAGTTACTGTAATTACTATTTCTCTCATAAAATGTAAATATATTTTTATGAAATTTAGGACTGACAGAATAATTCAGAATGCGATCCGATCCCATTTCCAGAACCGCGCGGTCGTAACGATTGCTCATCGATTAAACACTGTATTGGATTCAGACAAAATTATGGTGATTTCCAAACAATATCCCCACATATAATACAATCAGTTCAATGTGATCAATGACAATCTATATCTATTGAGTCACAGTTGAATATATGATGAACCAAGAAGGTTACTTCAAACTCCTGACAGTGCTTTGGGACAGTTAACGCACCAACTACAGTCAGAAAATTAGTTACAGTGTCTTATTGGTCAATAGCCATGCACTATTACTGTCTGTATTATTTTGTTGTACAATATATGTAAAGCATGCAAGTGTATGGGAAATAAACATCTGATCTTGATCCGAGACTTTATCTAGACACTACAAATTTAATGGCCCTTTCAAGGTTCATGCCTAGAATTAACAACAAAACACTGATAATAGTTAGTAATTACAGCTCAGTATCTTCATAATGCATTATTTTTTGAACACAACCATATCCCAATCCTTCCAGAATGCATCTTTCATGCGGACGCAAAATTCCTTCAGGTTCATCAACTCTCCTACAAATTGATTTACATCAGTTAATATCAAAATTTAACTAACAATCACCACAAACTACTAATACTAATATAGAAATGTAAGACACCATTCAGAGCTGCTTCAAATGGTGAATTAGGCATTGACCAAACACATTGTGCCAGCACTCCAAACATGGTACAGTCAACTTCAGACACTTCATTGCCCATGAAAAATCTCTTCTTTCCTGCACACAACTTCATTTCAATATCATGCAATGCAAGGAAACACAAGATTCCACAAATACTAATACACAACCTAGGTAAGCAGAAAACGCTTTCAGGTCTTGCAGCCCAATCGCATACATTTCTTGCTCGGAATGTCTGCCTATCCCATGGTAGAAACCAATTTTCCGAGCATAACCCCTCATTATACATGGAAACATTTGCAGAATAATGGGAAACGATGATCCAGATAACTTGAATATTGACAGCTCTTTGTCATAAAGAAAACGCCAAATCATGCAACAACTGTAAAGTTGTCAATACATCATTTTCTCTAAAATGGCAACAAAACCTCCAAATATTTCAGTATAATAAATGATACTCACATAACAAAGTTATTCTCAGCAGTGAGCATGAAACACCGAGATATTGCTGCCTCTTCCAATGTCAATTTGGAATTTAAGTTCACTGCAAATTGCTCATTAAGATATTGGATGCAGAATGTGGAATCAGCCACATCAACATCATTGTATGTTATCCATGGGCTTTTCCCTTTTGGCCCAAAGGGTTCTTCAAAATCACACTACATGCAAAACACAGCTACTAATTTTCCCAATTTCAGAGTTATTGTAACACGTGGCACTATTATTACCTCGTAAGGAATTTTAGCAATCCTTAAGTAAGTTTCCAGTTTTAGAACGAATTGTGACAACGAAGGACAGGTGGTTCCTCTTTGAAATTGGTGCAAGATGACCACATCCTTTTTGTATTGCTTTCTTCGGTTCCTTGTAAAGATCATTAAATCATTTCTCATCAAAACAATATGTTTAAAGTATGTAAAAACAAACTGGTATGGGACAGTATGATTGTTTATGATAATAGGAACCAATAGTAATGTTATACAAAGTGCAAAAAGGTATATTCCATGTGACTGAACATTTTAAAAGAAATATTACTGCAATTAAATTGAACACATAATCAGCATCAAGCATTATTAATGTCAAAAATTCATTCTGTTAATCGTAGTGTAACAATATTCATTAGAAAGTCTAGGATTCACAAAGTGGTGTGTATGCAAGGTCTATGTATGATCAGACGATGAGATAATGGCAAAACAAGAACATTACTCACCAAAGAATTGCGCGTACTTACAAGCTTCGACAATGACTTAATAATTTCGATTTAAATTTAATCAAAGAAACCCAATGGTTAGTTAAATGCAACTGATGCAACATTAAATGTATTTAATATTTATTTCAAGTCAATATTAATCATCACAAATATATTCAGCAGCCAGGCTACTAAACACAACACTTCTGGTGTGAATTATAATGATCTGCGTAAAACCTTGGTAAAACAATGCATTAATTTTTGAGCAAAATATTGTCCCAATCTTTCCAGAATTCTTCCTTCATGCGAAAACAATAATCTTTTAGATTTTTCAACTCCCCTAAAAATAAAGTAACATCACTTTTAACATCAATAAATCATCAAATATTTACAACTTCAGGGAGCAAACTATAGACGCCATTACACCGGTTAATTGCCTTACTCAAGTATATAGATTGACCTGACTGGTGTAATGGCAGACAAAGACCAGCCAGTGAAGCTGATGGACAGCAAGTCATTCACCATTCAGAGCTGCTTCAAATGGTGAATTAGGCATTGCCCAAACGCATTGCGCCAACACCCCGAACATGGTACAGTCAACTTCAGACACTTCATTCCCCATGAAAAATAGTTTCTTTCCTGCATACATATCTATTTCAGTATACCGGTTCCAAATAATACAATTAAATTTACAAATATGTATATCCAACCTAGGTATTCAGAAAATGCTACGAGGTCTCGGATTCCTACGTCGTACACTTCTTGCTCGGAATGTCTCCCGATCCCATGGTAAAAACCAATTTTCCGAAAATGCCTTCTCATTATTGATGGAAACATTTGCACTAAGATCGGACAACGTATTGCTGATAATCTCAAAATTGTCAGTTCCTTGTCGTAAAGGCGGCGCCACAGCATACAACAACTTACAAGTTGTTATCGATCAAAGACTTGAATCATTGCATTTGTCTCAAAAATGGATCTAATGTAATCTCTAAACATACTTACAAGGCAAAGTTATTCTCAGCAGCTGTCATGAGACACCGAGATATTCCAGCTTCTTCCATCGTCAACTTTGAATTTAAGTTGATGGAAAACTGGTGGTTCAGGTATTGGATACAGAAGGCAGAATCAGCCACATCCACACCATTGTAAGTTATCCAAGGGCTTTTGCCTTTGGGCCCAAAAGGTTCCTCAAAGTCACACTACGTGAAAAAAGCTAACCCATTACCGCACTATGCTAATGAGCCGCGTGTTTGAACCAACTTTCAAATTCCATAATTGAAAACCATATCACACCCACATTTTAACATGCCACTGTATTAATTACCTCATAAGGAATTTTAGCAATCCTCAAGTAAGTTTCCAATTTCAAAACGAACTGTGACACCGAAGGGCAAGTGGTTCCTCGATATCCGTGCAAGATAACCACATTCTTTTTGTATTGCTTCCTTCGGTTCCTTATACAGAGCATTATTTCATGTTCTTTGAAATCAATTTGTAAAAACATAACACATACATTTTTTAATGTACCCAAAGCCATCGTACGTATTTTTAAAATGTTCAAAATTAATTTTGTCAACCGTACTGTAACAACTCATTAGAAAGTCAAGGATTCGCAAAGTGGTGTGGATAACACATCGGTGTGATCAGCTGATGAGGTAATGGCAGAAACAAGAACAAACATTTACTCGATAAGTAAATGCATGTACTACTCGCAAGTTTCTGCAATGATTTCATCATTCACAAGTCAATTCAACAAGCTTCATAAAGTGAATGTAATGAAACTGGTGCAACAATACATTTTAAACACACATATTTTTAAATATTTATTTCAAATCAATAGTATTTATCACAAAACTAAAGCCAGCACCCAGACTACTAAATGCCCCACTTCTACGCGAAGTGCTATCAGCGTAACATACTGTACTAATTTTTGAACAGAATACTGTCCCAATCTTTCCAGAATGTATCTTTCATGCGAAGACAATAAGCTTTTAGGTTTTTATACTCCCCTAAAAAGAAATAATATCATTTAGCAAACATTACACTTTTTACAATATCAGCAAACCACCGTGAGCAATTCTATGGATGCTATTACACAAGTTAATTTACTTTTACTCAAGTAAATTGGGATGACTGGTGTAGTAATGGCAGCCAAAAGAAAGCCACTTAAACACTGAACAGCAAGACAGTCACCATTTATAGCAGTCTCATACGGTGAATTCGGCATTCCCCATAGAATTTGCGCCAGATGGCCAAACATGGTACAGTCAACTTCAGTGACATAATCCCCCATGAAAAACCGTTTTTTCCCTGCATATATGAACATATACATTAATATTTCAGAACTGTCTAAAACAACATTATCATGGCAAATGAATGGGCCGTAGCTCAACCTAGAAATGTAGAAAACGCTTTTATGTCTTGGATAAATATGTCATTCACTTCTTGCTCAGAATGTCTGCCAATCCCTTGGTAGTAGGCCATTTTCAGAGCATATCTCTTTATTAGAGATGGAAATATTTTCATCATGAAGGGAAACCACGGTGCCAACTTGAATACGAACAACTGCTTGTCGTAAACGAAGCGCCACAGCGCACCACAACTACAGAATTTGTGCTATATTATGAAAATTGCAGTGAATAAGCAAGATCATTTGGACTTGTAAACCGAAATTTACATGAAGGTGTTGGTCTCAGCGGTGAGCGCAAGAAACCGAGAGATTGCAGCTTCTTCCGGTGTTAACTTGGAATTCAAGTTGATGGAAAATTGATGGTTGAGGTATTGGATGCAGAAGGCAGAATCAGCCACATCCACACCATTGTAAGTTATCCATGGGCTTTTCCCTTTGGGCCCAAAAGGCTCTTCAAAATCATACTACGTGAAAAAAGCTAACAAATTACAGCACTATGCTAACAATTTGAGCCCCGCGTTTGAACCAACTACCAAATTCAACTGCAAATCTAATAACCAATACTTCCACATTTAACATATCACTTATTACCTCATAAGGAATTTTAGCAATCCTCAAGTAAGTCTCCAATTTCATAACGAATGGTGACACCACGGGACAGGTGGTTCCACGGCGAAACCCATGCAAGATGACCACATCCCTTTTGTATTGTTTTCTTCGGTTCCTTAGCATAGAACATCATAATTTTATCTCTTGTTCAAATACATTTTATTTTAGGCTACTATCAATTTACTATATATATACAGTAGAGCCTGTATAAATATTAATCTCTGTGGATTTGCACAATTATGTTTGCAGAAGTGGTGGTGCTGACTCATTTCTTAGGACTTCATAATTAATACAAAGGCCATTCGGCCAGTCGACTTTGTTGGATTTCAACACCAGTCTGCATCCCTAATTATTAGTTAACTCAAAATATAATCTTCAGTGCAACTGTCATTTGACCTCTTTACATTAACAAAAATTGGGGGAAGGGGATGAGAGGTTCATTTGAACCCCCTAGCTACGGCTATGATATAATAAGTTAAAGTACTCAAATAATATCACTTTGAGAATCCTTGATTTCCTAATGATCTTCACAAATCAAAATTCCTGTTTGCATTTAATTTTCCAATTTCCTGATTTGCCAGGTATTGTTAAAAAATATTGTGCAATATTTCACTTAATAATATTGTCACATAGGACTCCCCATTAATATATTTCTTTTAGTACAAGTGGATGGCTTGATGCATATCAAGCGTATAGAATTCGCGGTTGAATATAATAATTACACTTGTTAGGCATACAACTAGAGATGTTCAAGGCCAGCCACATGCACCCATGCACAAAACCTATGAAACTTGGTCTATAGTACATTTTCATAACTTAACTAATTTTTACGAAATTGCATATCTTCAAAATATAATGTATTATATAGGTATAGTTATAGGCCAACTTACTCACGCGCCTTCTTTAAATATTTCCTGACAGCATAATGCAAACAAACTCCGGTAATGGTAACTATTGCTAACTTCTTTAACAAACTGGCAGTTTTGTCATCATTCAGAATCGACGATGAATTCAGCCAAGAAATTACGTGGTGTCGAGGACACGGCATCTTCACAAATGATATAATAACCTTGGATGGTCGTTTGAAGGCTGACCAGTTATTGCAACACATGTTAGCCACGTGTTATTAAAGAAACTGAGCTGTAGCAATGCTGCCATCTACTGCCATTTATCATGTTAACTGAATGAATCCTAATATGAAATCGATTATTACCCAAACATAATCTGTTAAATTATATTAAAGGTGAACTGACAGGGCGGTAAAAGTGGACTATGACCAACCCTGCCATTGGGTAAATTGGGGCTACTTGCCAATTAGTATGTCCGTGATTGGCAAGAAAGGGGTAAAATTCAGAGTTCACTTACCACCCTGTCAGTTCACCTTTAAAACAAAAGATGTAATTTCTTTTATACGAAATTCAAAACATCACAATAAACATTTACGTAAAATGTGTATTAATTACTGATTTTTCTAATCGACTACTCAGAAATTTCTTGTCCACTAACTGGTTTCTGCTGATGCAACATTAAATTTGTTTGAAACACACACAGAATAAATTGATTTGATGTATATTTGAAATCTATAGTACCCGTACTTACTACAAAACATTCAGAACCAGACTACTAAATACCAAAAATCTATTTGCGTAACACGCTATATACTAATTTTTGTACAGAATGCTGTCCCAATCTTTCCAGAATGCATCTTTCATGCGGAGACAATAGTCTTTTAGGTTTTTACACTCTCCTAAAAAGAAAGTAAGACCACTTAACATACAAAAATACTTACAACATCCATTAACCATGTCGACTATCCGAACTGCACAGTGAGCATTCTATGGACGCCATTACACAAGTTCATTTTCTTGGATGACTGGTGTAATGGCGGCCAAAAGAAAGCCAATGAAACAGTGGACAGCAAGACAATCACCATTTATAGCGGTCTCAAACTGTGAATTCGGCATTCCCCATACAATTTGAGCCAGAAGACCGAACAGGGTACAGTCAACTTCAGATACATAATCTCCCATGATAAACCGTTTCTTTCCTGCACACAATGTTATATACATTTCAGATTTGTCTATAACAACGTAGCAAACGAATGGGCCATAACTCAACCAAGATACGTAGAAAGTGCTTTCATATCTTGGAGCCCTATGTCAATCACTTCCTGCTCTGAATGTCTTCCCATCCCTTGGTAGAAGGCAATTTTCCGAACATATCTCCTCATTATAGAAGGAAATATTTGCACCAACATTGGGAACCACGGTGCCAATTTGAATACGAACAACTGTTTGTCGTATACATAGCGCCAGAGTGCACCACAACTGCAATTAAATTTTGACTGCATTATAAAAATTGCAGTACATATGCAAGACACTTCGTATATTCAAACCAAAATTTACACCAGGGTGTTGTTCTCAGCGGTGAGTACGATAAACCGAGAGATCGCGGCTTCTTCCGGTGTCAACTTGGAATTCAAGTTTATGGAAAATTGTTGGTTCAGGTATTGGATGCAGAAGGCAGAATCAGTCACATCCACACCATTGTAAGTTATCCAAGGGCTTTTCCCTTTGGGCCCACAAGGCTCCACAAAATCATACTATGCGAAAAAAGCTTTACCGATTATAATGCTAATGAACCGTGTTAAAACCAGCTACCAAATATAACATCTGCAAATCTAATATGCAATAGTACTAGTACTAGTACATTTCAACATATCCTTTATTACCTCATAAGGAATTTTAGCAATCCTCAAGTAAGTCTCCAATTTCATAACGAATGGTGACACCACGGGACAGGTGGTACCTCGACGAAACCCATGCAAGATGACCACATCCTTTTTGTATTGTTTCCTTCGGTTCCTTTGCACGGAACATCATAATTTTATTTTTTGTTCAAATCCATTTGCTATAGATTTACTTTATGTTCACATCATTTCAAAAATATATGTATATGGCCAAATTCATGTCAAAATTTCATGAATTGCAGTTGAATAATTTTCTGATTTTATACAAACGAAATAATTAATTCCCCGTATTTTGTGCACTGGATATTAAGTGTATTCAGATAATATCACTTTGTGAATCCTTGATTTCCTAATGATCTTCACATGTAATATCTGATTTTTCATATATCGCCGTCACCAAAATATAGTGACATATTTCACTAAATAATACCTTCTTTTAGGATTCGATATTATTTCTTTTTAGTGCAACAGGATGGGCTGATGCATATGCATATTTTACCAATTGGTAAAATATTTTACACACGTTAGGCTTAATTTATCAAGGGCCACACCCATCGATCGTGAGAACGCCGGGGAAATTTGTTATAACACTCTAGTCTAAATTACCTTTTCATAACCAATATAATTCTCACCACATTGCATATTGTATACAACTACATCGATCGCGAACGATTATCTTGAAAATATCAAGCATTTTTAATCGTCGAATCTTTGGTCGAGGTCGCGAATCAATATCAAATAGCGGTTAGGCCTACTTACTCACGAGCTTTTTTCAGATATTTCCTGACGGCGAAATGCAAACAAACGCCGGTAACGGTGACTATTGCCAGCTTCTTCAACAAGCTGACAGTTTTCTCATCATTCAGAATTGGCAATGAACTCAGCCAAGAAATTACGTAGTGGCGAGGACACGGCATCTTCTCGGGCGATTGAAACTGATTTGAAACCGATCGAAGCAGGCGTTGCACGTGTTATTAACGAAACTGATTTGCGGCAGCGCTGCCATCTACCGTCATATGTCATAACTAACGGTATATTTACATATCAAGGCGATATAATTTCATCCAATAAATGCAACACATATTTTAATTGCACATGCATTTAAATCATTTACAGTCAACATACTAAACGTCCCTTTTGCTAATAGCCTAACAAAAACAAAAAATTCCGCAGTTTGTCCATAAAACTGACATTTTGGTATATTTTTATGAATGAAAAGTGCCATATTTTATATGGGACAATTTAAACTGCGGTATTTTTTGTTAGGACAACCCCTTAACTTTTATATTTTCATAAAATCCCTCATTCGTTTTTAAACAAAATGTTGTCCCAATCTTTCCAGAATTCGTTTTTCATGCGGAAACAGAAATCTCTCAGGTTTGTCAATTCCCCTATAGACAAAAACCAAATTAATCCGATTATTACTTCAACTAAAATTGAGTCTGCTATAGTGAAATAAAATAACAAGACAAAATATGGTATATGTACCATTCAATGCTGCTTCGAAAGGTGAATTTGGCATTGCCCAAATGCATTGCGCCAACAATCCAAATAAAGCACAATCAACTTCTGTCACTTCATTACCCATGAAAAATGGTTTGTTTCCTGCACATATAGCATGTCAGTATATACTCTGAATCATTTAAATTCATATACAGAAATTGACTAACACTTCGCACCTAAATAATCAGAAAGCGCTTTCAAGTCTTTCTTCGCGATATCATAAACTTCTTGCTCGGAATGTCTGCCAATCCCTTGGTAAAAACCAATTTTCTTCCCATATCTTTTCAGAATTGATGGGAATATGCGAAGTATTAAAGGAAGTGCTGGTGACAATTTGAAAATAGACAGCTCCTTGTCGTACACACACCGCCAAAGCGCAGCGCAGCTAAAAAGTAATTGTTATTCAGTAAACATTGTTCTAAATTAAATGCAAAGTTGATTTTGTGTTAAATGGTGAACATTAAAAATTTACAGAAACGTATGTAATTTTAATTATTAACTTACAAGCCAAAGCTGTTTTCAGTGGCAAGCATCAGACACCGAGATATTGCAATTTGTTCCGGTGTCAACTTGGAATTTAAGTTGATTGACAATTGCTTATTCAGATATTGGATACAGAATGCGGAATCAGCAACATCCACACCGTTGTAAGTTATCCATGGGCTTTTCCCTTTTGGCCCATAAGGTTCCTCAAAATCTGACTATAATATTTATGTTCTTAATAACACCAAACTCGTTCACTTCTATTTCAGTCAATGAAATTGTAAATCACCTCATAAGGAATGTCTGCAACTCTTAAATAAGTTTCCAGTTTCAACACATATGCTGAAATAGAAGGCAAAGTTGTCCCACGTTTAAATTGGTGCAAGATGACCACATCCTTTTTGTATTGCTTTCTGCGGTTCCTTAATTTTAAAGAAAAGAACAAATTTAATTTTTAAAAATGTAATTTACATTGAAATTTCTCGACTTTTCATGCTTGCAATTCCTGCACATCAGTAGTAACTACAGTATACAGGTAATTACACTCTCAGTACTTAATTATTTGAGAGAATAATACACTTTACATATAGCTAACACCGCAACAACACAAATTGAAATTTGAAATTCGCGCGGTACGTATCTAACGCAAAACCGGTATATATCGATATTGATAAGATATAAAAGCTACTTACTCCCGTTGCTTTTTCAAATACTTTTTAACGGCAAAATGAAGACAAATGCCAGCGACGGAGACGATTACAATCTTTTTCAGAAAGCAGCCACTGTTATTATCACTAATAGCTGATGGAAATGGCAGCCAAGAAAGCGAAGCGTGTCGCGAACAAGCCATTTTTTCCGTTCCGTGATCGATAGCCGAGTGGGAGTGGCCCAGTGGGCGTGGCAAATAAACACTATATCGATATGATATCGCGATAATCCTTTCGGCGCGAAATTCAAATTTGTTAAGATGTTGATCGTAACGAAGTTGTTGTTAATCCAATGATTAGTTCACAATACATTCATCTATATCACTATATTGAACCCAGATTTACACATTTGAAACCGCTACTTTATTTGCATATATTGCAAAGAAACATGGATAAATATTTAATTAGTCTAGATGCCTAATCTGCATATTCTCTATGGGTTGATTGGTGTAATGGCGGCCAAACACATTATTTTCCACAAAGCATTAGGAAAATATACACACGCAGATGGTTTAATTCTGAAATAAATTATCATTCCAATCTGGCCAGAACTTTTCTTTCATTCTCAAACAAAAATGCTGCAGATTTTGCAGATCTCCTGAAATATGAAATAATACTTGAATTTTTGTATGTCACATTACGCAATAATAAATTATTTGCCAAACAATTATGTAACAAACCATTAACTGCCTTCTCAAATGGAGATTTTGGCAATGCCCAAACACACTGTGCTAAAACACCAAACATTGTGCAGTCAACTACCGAAACTTTATCCCCCAAAAAGTACGGTTTTTCAGCTGGAAATTTAAAAAAAAGGACATATTTACACTGAAAATGAAATACATTTGTTTAAATTGCAAGCTGCTGCATATACATACCTAAAAAGTCAGAAAATGCTTTCAGGTCAGCTAAACCAATTTGATAAACTTCCTGCTCTGAATGTCTTCCAATGCCATGGTAATCAAATGATTTTTGCAGGTGGTGTTTCAAAAGGAATGGAAAGCATTTTGCAAGTTTTGGAAAGAAATTAGGGAACACTTTGAAAATCAATAAATCTTTGTCGAATATGAAGCGCCACATTCTGGCACATCTGTAAAAAAATATCCTCACACTACATATTTACAGTTTGTAGAATTGCAGATACTATTAAGAAATATACTTACATAGCGAAATTATTTTCTGCAGTAACTGCAATGCACCTGGCAATTGCTACTTGAGAAGGTTCAAAACCTTCGTTTAAATCAATGCCCAATTTGTTGTTCAAGAACTCGATGCAAAATGCTGAATCGGCAACATCTACACCATTGTAAGTTATCCAGGGGCACTTTCCCTTTGGTCCAAATGGTTCCAGGAAATCATTCTTAAGAGGAGCAATACATATTTTAAATTACTTTGAAATTTTGAAATTCCAAATTTTCCTTCAAGAAATGACTTACTTCATATGGAATTTTAGCAATCCTTAGGTAAGTTTCAAGTTTCAGAGCAAATGATGATATTGTTGGCAGTGTTGTGCAACGATCCATTTGGTGTAAAATCACCACATTCTCTTTGTACTGGGCTCTGCGATGACTTGCTCTACTTGCATTCAAAAAATACCATTTAATATTGCATAAATGTGCAATTATAAATAAAGTCCACTGTACTTACTTTCGTTCCCTTCTTTTGTACAATTTCACAGCTAAATGTATGGAAACTCCTGCAATGGCGACCACTGCTACTTTTTTCACACCATCACATTTTAAAAAACAAAATAGTTTCTTCAAGATAACAACCGAACAAGCAAAACCAATATTCTTGAAATGTGAACATGCAATTATCGACATGGTTGGTTTTTACAAAATCACACGTACAAGTGAGAATTATAAGTCAATACTGCATGATAGAACAGACAGTATTCCAAGATAGTGTTTTGATAAAACATGGCTTATCTCATTTCTCGTGAATTTGTAAGGGTGTGGTAAATGTGGATTGTATTTATTCAGCTGCCTTTAACTGCATGGCCATATGCAACTTAAATTTGGACGCCATCTTGATGCAGTTATCAGGAATGCACTCTATCAGCATTGGAATTGTGGACACTGTTGCAGATTTCAAGAATACAGTCCCAATGAAAACAATTTAAGCGTTTCTGAACCCTCTTTATAGCTTGAACATCCTTTTTACTAAGTTTCTTTACATTTGGCACGAGTGGTGTTTGTTTGTTTGCAGGAACTTCTTTCAGCTCATTTTTACCCAACTTCACACATCATAGAAAGCTGAAATTTGGTATACAGATCAGTCTCGGGGAACATGTTAATGCATCAACATTTTTGGTTCGGTTATTTAGAGCAGATTTGAAAGTATTTAAATCGCAAAAATCGAAGCGGGGGTAGCTTCATGGGTTGTTTTCACTGCACAGCCCACACGAAATTCTGTAGATTTCACGGCAGTGACGCTCGTAGTTTACTTCATTATACAAATGTTACTGTATTTTACGAGAAGTAAACGCTTTTTCATTTAAAACTCGGAAAGTATTCAAGTGACTTTAATCAAATGTAAACAATTGGTTCACAATATGAATTGCTTGCACAATTTCAAGATGTTTCGAAACATAGTTTTAATGCTAGTTCGCTGGTGTCTCATTGTCCGATGATGGTTAATCCTGCTGTCCAGTCGATTGACTACACTGTCCTTGATCGTTCTCAGGTTTCTCCCCCCTAAAGCAATTTCTGATTCAATAAATACATTTAGAAAAGCTGCAGACTAATTTATAAAATCATGGAAGCAGAATTTTGATGAAGACAAAATTGTCGCCAACACCAAAGGAGTCGACTGTATACTTACTTTCCATTGCGTTTTTTGCGAAATTCCGTAAATACATGCCAAATAACTGCTGCACCAACGACAACAGCTGCTGCTACTTTTCCCCATTTGCAATATGGAGAAGCATAGGTTTCCACAGGCACCAGTACTGGAGTTTCAATCGACATGATTGGTAATATCGTGTACGACTGATAAATTTCAGCTACGGCACATTAAGACAGACTGTATTTTATAGTAGCAAGTGGTTTGATAAACCAGGTCTTATCTGTTCTGGATTCAGAGGGGAAACCTGAAAAATGCCATTAGCCATGAAATTAAAGGTGTGGCAATCTACTTCTTGGAGCATATTGTCATGTAAATCTTTGAAAATTCATCTTTTGTATTGATATACTGTTTTGAAGTGATATACAACATGTGAACTTATGCATTTATATAAAATAGATACCTAATGCCAGCATAAATGTACTAATGTACATAAGTTAGGGGCTGACTGGTGCAATGGCGGCCAAAATAAACGTGGCATTTTGGATACATAGCACAGTGCGGATGTAAACCTAATGCAAATTTTACTGAATTTTTATATAAATTGTTATAGTGTGACCAGAACTGATCTTTGATTATGTCACAAAATTGCAACAGATGTGCTGCATGCATTTTTACATAACAATATAGATAGGCATTTATAATAACCATTAACTACAGCATTATCTAATGGAAAATGGGGGAATTCCCAAAAGCATTGTGCCAATGTCCCGATACATTGCACAATCAACCACTGATACTCTATCTCCATTTGAAAGAAATTCTAAAATGTCAGATTTTCATGAATTGCAGTGTAATGTTGTAATTGACAAATTCCATTACTTGTCCGTTACGTAACCATTACTCCCCCGCACCCACATATTCCTTGGATGGGTTATCGTTGGGGCCTATCATTGTACATAGGTCCCAACAGAGTATCTAGGCTTATCGGTCCTAATGAGTGTCGATATTAAACGTTAAACAGTTCTCCGAATTATTTCCATGGTAGAAAAGAACCGATGTTTTAATTGATATTATCTTTGTAATATAATTAATTCCACATACTAGTATTCAATTTGTGCCAATACTTTATTTCCCAATGAATCTTCACAAATAAAAATTCTTGCTTGCATTTTTTGTATTTTTCCAGGTTACTGTCACCAAAAAGTATTGTCTGATTGGCAATAACGTGTATAAGTATAGCGATTCGGTTTGCAATGACTATAAGAGTTATGACCTGCAAAAATATTTCAGGAAACCTGAAAAATATCATATCCCATGAAATTTTAGGTGTCGTGATTGTGGACAGTATTCAATTTATAGATCCACCTGTAACAGCACAGTCATACAACTTGAATATGGATGATATCTTGATGCAGTTATCAGGATTGTACTCTGAATTTGCATTGTGGTCACTGTTGCAGAAGATGCGACAGATTAAAATTGCATCAGTGTATTAAATAACAGTATGCATTTTTCAATCAGAATATAGGCAGTAACCATTATCTGTATAATCAAATGGAGAATTGGGAATTCCCCAAACGAATTGTGCTAAATTCAAACCATATACCCCTAGAAAGATGGCGGATTTCAGTTTAAATGACCTTGATAGGGTGAATTAAGGTCAACCTTATTTCAGTATACAATAATGTGGTACAGCGGTACAGTAAAGCGACCAAACGTGTTACAAACAAGCTAGATCTTGCACCCTATATATGACTTAATTCACTGTTATCCCATGAAAAAGGACCTTATACCATAAAGTTCATTGTATAACGTGCACCCTCATTTCTTGTAAGGAACTAACAGTTTCCATTAGATAACGCGCACCCCATGTATAACCCGCATGTAGCGGTTACTTGTTCCAATCGGTCCCATCAGCTTTCAAAATGAATGCAAAGACACGTCAATGTTCGCATTCTGCTGTGAGAAAGTAAGCATTTCTAGCACCTAATGCAGTAGTTTCTACAGCTAATTTAGCAATGTCACTGGGATTTTTGCTGTAAATACAGGATTTCAGAGAGAAGGGAGAGGTTGCAGAGAACCAGGCAGTAAAGTGGGGCTAAATTAAGAAAGGGATGGGCAATTATGAGGCCTGTAAGTGAAAGCAAGGTCAACATATGAACGTAGGAGGCGGCTAATGTAATGGCGGTTAACAAACAGTGGCATTTGAAAGAAATAACTGTGTAAGTGCATGCCCATTGAAAAGTGTTTCACAAATGGGAGGGGAAAGCACACAGTTTAACGGGCATTTCCCCAGCTTCTAAACTCTGGATACAGCTGTAGATGAGCTGTACAGTGCATTAGTAGAATTTACAGTGAGACCCTTATATATCATCATGTTAAACTAATTACACACTTTGCAAGCGTCTGAATAGGTGTCAGTTCCAATTGGGAAGTTGTTGATCAAGGCAAAGTACTTTTAAGAGGACAGGTTCCCACAATTTTCCAGCCAATAGGTAAGCATCAGGAAACATTTAATCAGGAGGGAGAAATATGGCAAAACTCTATTATACAGGGTGGGGCAATGAAACTTTCTTTTTTCAATGGAGCGTGGTGAAACGAGGGGTGGTAGTAAAGGAGCTGGGATGGTCTCAATGGATTGCAGTGGTTGGGAAATTTGTTCCTCAACCCTCCTCAGTCATAAAAATTGTTTAGTCAAAACAGCAGCCTGTGTTTGCCGCTAAAGCCTACTTTTCACAAGGCAGTGCAGCATGCAATTCATTTATGTCACAAAATTCCACCTTGAAGTGTTCTTCCAACTGGGTATCAATCTTATCGTGGATGGAGACCTACAGGGGAACTGGAAGTGTGTCTCCACCTACGATAAGATTTATCCCTGGGCGGGAACAACAATTCGAGGAAAATTTTGTAATTGTAAACGCTGCACTGCGATAATCAAGTGCCTAGTAGCTTCGAAGGCAAACACAGGCTGCGCTCTTGACCGCCCCACTACTACCACCCCTCGCTTCACTGCCCCGCTATACTACTGCATGTAGCACAATCACATATCCCAGTCCAATGTGTGATGCAGGCAAGCCGCACCGTAGGGATTAACACTTGCCTGGTATCAGTATTTCATTTGACCTAGGCATTCTGACTCATATGTTAGGTTGAGTGCTTTGTACCTCCAAACTTCATAAAATTTTGATTAGTGGATACATCTAAACACACGTTTTCTCGTACCGCGTGATAATTAAGCAGAGAATTGTGCACTATTCCGGTTATCCTAATTTTTGTTACAAAGTACATACCATTACCTATTTTCTATGTAATTGTCAAATTTATTGACTTGTGTTAATGTGGTACGAGTTTTTGTACTCCATCTTTTAAAAACGCTGCTTGACCAGGTCCTTCTTCATGGGACCAAACACATGTAAGCCATAAGGTGCAAGGTCTTGACTGTACATTTTGATCAAGTCTTTATGAATTTTCATAAAGGTTACATGCTCATGGAAAAAACGTGTCACTGCAAGGACTTCAAAACTTTCAATTTTGAACGTCCTTCCTTCCAAAGGGCAAGTGTAACCCACAGAACACATAAACATCAGATGGTATATAAAAGGAGATACATAACAAAGCTCTTTAGCTTAGACCACGATCTATCCGCGGAAGAGCTTGTCGCGGACGTGCGTTAAACCCGAAGCTGATGCAGTGATTGCATGCAAAGCCACAGTCTGACCGTGTGAAATGCACCCCAGTCAAAACCAGTTAACTTTTAAGCCCAAGAAGTAGCGTGGGTGACGCAAGGGTCGAAGTACGGAGTCAATAAAGTCCATATCTCCATCAGTTCCGTTCAGTGTCTTTCTTTCCGTCCGCCTGAAGCACACTTCGAGCGGACGAAGTGTAATCACGGTCTCGCTTCCAAAATCAAACTAACCTTACATATCAGGGCGTTCGAAAATGTAGAATTTTAACTTGCAAGATGAGGCAGTATGTAGTGTGAATTAGGGAAATTTTGCGCACATCTTTGAAATGTATTGTTTATTGATACTGTTTCGAAATTACACATGTGTACATAGTAATCATTTATATCAGATAAAGTCAGCATAAATGTACATTTAAATGCAAATTTTAATTACTCTTTATATAAATTGTCATTCCAATCTGGCCAATACTCTTCTTTCATTCTGACACAAAAATGTAATAGATTCTGCAGCTCTCCTGAAATACATTACAATTACAACATTGTATTAGATATTACCAATATTACACAATGCATTTGCCAACAATATAGACATTAAACTAACCATGAACTGCATTCTCAAATGGGGAATTGGGCAATCCCCAAACGCATTGTGCCAAAATTCCGAACATAGCACAATCAACCACTGATACTTTATCTCCCAAGAAATATGTCTTATTTCCTGGAAATCAATTCAGGGTTTTAGTCACAATTTTCAACCCTGTTTTAATTATATTAGCATTATACCCAAGAAATCAGAAAAGGTTTTCAAATCAGCAATTCCAATCTGATAAACTTCCTTTTCTGAATGTCTTCCAATGCCATGGTAATAGCAAACTGTTCTCAGTTGACGTCTCAGAAGACATGGAAAGTACTTTGCAATTTTCCATGGAAAATTGGGCAGAACTTTAAAAACTAATAAGTCTTTGTCGAATCCAAAACGCCACATTCCACCACAACTGCAGAAATATACACAATAAAATTAATCTTTTTCTAATTATTATTATTATGTACTTCAAATATTATTAAACTTACAAAGCAAAATTGTATTCAGCAGTTATTGCAAGACATCTGGCAATAGCTAATTGAGAAGCTTCAAAACCTTCATTCAGATCGATGCCAAACTTGTTATTTAAGAACTCAATGCAGAAATCTGAATCTGCAACATCCACACCATTGTATGTTATCCAGGGACATTTACCTTTTGGTCCAAAAGGCTCTTGGAAATCATTCTATAACACAACAAAATAGAATTTTAATCCATTTCAAGGTTAATTTAAACCTATAACTTGCTTCATATGGTATTTCAGCAATCCTTAGGTAAGTTTCCAGTTTTAGAGCATAGGATGATATTGTTGGTAATGTGGTGCACCGGTCCATTTGATGTAAAATCACAACATCCTTTTTGTACTTGCCCCTGCGATTACTTTTTAAACAATATAGTTTATAAGTAAATTGTCCATTGTTTGAATCAAAATATTAGATTCACTTACTTTTCACTCCATTTTTTGTATGATTTCACAGCAAAGTGTACTGAAACTCCAGCAATGGCGACTATTGCCACATTTTTCCATACACAATCAGATTTTTCCAGGTTAAATAACTTCTTTAGGAAAACAGTAGAACTAGGAAAACTAATATTATTTAAACTTGAATATGGGAAACCCACATCCTTCAAACTTGAACTTAAAATGGACATGGTTGTTGCAGTTAAAGAAATTAGGAAAAATGTACTGCAAGATAATAAAAAACAGATGGAATTTCATACTGGATATTTATCACAAGATAGTGTGTTAAAAAGTCAACTTATCTTTCCTTAATCCAAAGTGCAAACAAGACAATTTTAAACTCTGATTAGAACAGAAATGATATAACACAATTTAATATTATTGATGTTATATATTTTGTTCTGCCCTGAATAACAAGTAAAACCACACTGGAAATATAACCATTACTGGTTTCATGTAATACATATTGGAAAACAAAAACAAAAGGCAAAACACTTGTACATATTTAATTTATAAGCCTAAATGCATTTGTACATTTTAATTTAATTTTTCAACATCTACATTCATAATTTTGTTTTACTCTCAACACACAATTTGGTATATCAGCTATTTAATTTGTATTAAATGACATCTAATTCATTTCTTATATAGAATCTCATCCCAATCAGGCCAGAATTCTTTCTTCATTCTGATGCAAAAGTTTTTCAGGTTCAGTAATTCTCCTACATCAATCGAAAAAAATTATTTCCTCACATTAAATGAGTGAATAATAATAATTAGAATTAATTATTTCCCACCATTAACAATGGCTTCAAATGGGGAATTTGGCAAAGCCCAAACACACTGTGCCAAAACTCCAAACATGGCGCAATCAACCTCCGAAACTTCTTCGCCCAAAAAGTATTTATCATCACCTAGGATGTATTTACAATTCAGTAAATATTTCAGAAGTAAAAACCACAGGACATTAATATGCTACCAAGGTATGCAGAAAATGCTCTCAAGTCATCAATCCCAATCTGATATATTTCTTTTTCCGAATGTCTCCCAATTCCTTGGTAATAGCCAAATTTTCTAACGCGGCCTCGCACGTAAAATGAAAGGTATTTCCCAATAGATAGGAAATTTGGCAGTAAATTAAAAACAGCCAAGTCTTTGTCGAAATCAAAACGCCACATTGCAGCACAGCTACAATAAATTTCATAATAAATTATTATACGTACCGCGCGACCAATACGCGCGCGCGATGAACTTAAGCGGGACAACTCACTACATGAAATTATATTCAGCAGTTGTTGCTAGACATCTGGAAATAGCTTTCTCAGCTGGTTCTAACCTAGAGTTGAAATCGACAGAGAATTGTCTCTCCAAAAATTGGAGGCAGAATGATGAATCCGCAATGTCAACACCGTTGTACGTTATCCATGGACATTTGTCTTTTGGTCCAAAGGGTTCCCTGAAGTCATTCTTGAGGGGAAATATATTTAATTTAAATTACTTTCAATTAAATGATCAATCCCTTTTCAAGAAATAACTTACTTCATATGGAATTTTAGCAACCCTTAGGTAAGTTTCCACTTTTAACGCGTACGGTGATATGGTTGGCAGTGTTGTACACCGGTCAAATTGGTGCAAGATGACCACATCTTTCTTGTACCCATTTCTACGACGACTTCAATCAAAATAATAGCATATACAACCATGTTATCAAACTTATTATGCCATATTTTATATATGATACAATAATTAATATTTGTAAAAAGTTTTCAATGATAATTATAAATACAAAACTCACTTCCTTGCAATTTTCTTGTAAGTTTTTACTGCCAAATGCAGACATACTCCTGTGACAGTCACAGCAGCAACTTTAACAAGTATCCCTTTAAATTTGTCATCATTGTAAAATGAAGTAATTTTTGGCAAAATGGATGAATCCAGTTTAAATCCACCGATTGATATTGGTGCCATCATGAATTGCTGACTTCTTATAACACAACTACTACAGCCAATTATTTGTCAAGGTAAAGTGCTTCTAGATCTCGACCTTGGTGTACAAAAAGCAGCAACCAATAAGGAAGACTAGATTCGGTTATCTCTTCCTGGCTCGACTATATTTACACACAGCATGTGGATATTGGAATACTATGTATACACACAGGATACAGTTTTTTTATTAAATTTCATAAGAAACATTTTCCTGTATTTTTAAATTCAATTGTTATTCAATTAAATTCCCACTCTACCATAATCCAACAAATACTATTGGAAATGCGTTGGATTCCCTTTAAGTATATAAAACACAAGCCAAATCAGCAAATGTAATAACAGTTCATTTCTTATATAAAGCATTATCCCAATCTGGCCAAAATTCATCCCTCATTCGGATGCAAAATTCCTTCAAATTACTCAATTCTCCTGAAAACCAAATTAAATACTCTATCATTAACATGCAAAATGCATCACATTATATTGAAGCAATGCCTTGAAATTGGATTTAACACTGACATTATTTCCATTTGGCATTTGATCAATATATCATTGTTATTCCGTAACAATGTAGTTACACGCGCAGGATTTTTCTTCAACAAAACCTACTTGGCTCCATTTTCCAAGGCAATGCTACAATAGTACATTAGTTTTAACAAATACCATTCATTATATGTTCAAATGGAGACTTTGGCAATGCCCAAACACACTGTGCCAACACTGCGAACATTGTGCTATCAACCTCGGAGACCTTGTCGCCAAGAAAGTACTGATTTTTACCTAAAATGAGTATTTTTTGTAGAAGTATTTAAATCAGGCAATAATGACATAAAAAGACTAGATAAATACCCAAATAGTCTGAAAATGCCTTGAGGTCTTTGATGCCTATAGCACAGACTTCTTGTTCGGTGTGTCGGCCTATTCCAACAATGCGACCAAACTTTCTAAAATGGCGTCTCATAATAAATGGGAACATTTTTATGAAAGTTGGAAAAGCTGGCATCAATTTAAAAGCCAACATATCTTTGTCATATAAGCAACGCCACATAGCAAGACATCTGTAAATTAACAGTATTTGGTGTCCATTCGTAACGTGAAAAATTTCACATCGCGCATTTCCAAACTCACAGTATGAAATTATTTTCAGCAGTTGATGCCATACACCTGGCCACTGCTTTCTCAGATGGCCCAAGGTTTGCATTCAGATCAATAGAGAATTTCTCATTCAAGAACTGGATGCAGAATGCGGAGTCCGCGACATCAACACCATTGTACGTTATCCAAGGGCATTTTCCTTTTGGTCCAAAAGGTTCTAAGACATCATTCTGCACATATAAGTATTAAATTTGTATTGATTTAATGGGATCTTTAATTTCTTTAATGGATGCTAACTTACTTCATAGGGAATTTTAGCAACTCTCAGGTACGTTTCAAGTTTTAACGCGTAAGGTGACATGGATGGCACGGTTAATGCTGGTTCAACCTGATGCAAGATGACAGTATCTTTTTTGTAACCTTTCCTGCGACGACTAAAATATAGACAAATATCTACATTGTATAATTTTTCAAAATATTTATTTTTGAAATAATTATTTCAGTGGCTTTATTAAAAACTTTAATTTAAATACTACTATTTAAATCGAAGTGAAATGAAATGCAAACTACATTTTCAACAAATATATAGCCTACTCTAAATATTAATTCAGATTTAACATATTAATTTATACAACCATATCCCACAAACAAACAAACAAACAAACAAACAAACAAACAAACAAACAAACAAACAAACAAACAAACAAACAAACAAACAAA